>APFE030486392.1:0-67340 GCA_000404065.3 Pinus taeda | reverse complement strand
TAAGAAAGAAGTCAACCAACCAACCACGACTGTAAGTGTTAGTTGTGTTGAGGAAAACTCCGACATGCATCGTAAACCCAAATACCCTTGCAGGCTTTGTAAGCGTGACCACTTCCTTATCAATTGTCCTGGTATTCCAAAGGTCTTGGAAGTATGGTCAGAAAAATCTCATCAACTTTCCATTGAGCCATCAACCAGTGATAGTCAAGTTCCTGGGAAAAAGGGTAAAGTTAGGTTTCCTTGTAAGTTATGCAAAGGGAGTCATCAAACTCACATTTTCCCTCACATGGATGAAGCCTCAAAATTGTTGGAAAACCTTATTGTTCCACAGTAAGAATTTCCAAGTCGTTACCGTAAGCTTTCTCCCAACCTACCGTCAACTGACGGAGTGATTGATCTAATTTCAAGTACAGTCGATCCCACTCTTCCATTGGAGAGTGAAACTCATATCACTTAGGTTGATGATCCATTAGTTGATCAAGTGGTCGATTCAATTTCACATTTGATTGATCCCACTCTCCCTTTAGGGAGTGAACTTCATACCGCTTAGGTTCTTCTTGTTACATCAGATTCTTCTACACCGGGGGACATTTCACCTGTTTATACAGAACCCCCTCCAAGTACTGAGGTCTTTTCCTTTGATTGGAATAGACTACCAGAACCTCATCTTCCTTCCTCCATCCCTTTCCAAATCATTGTCAAGGCTGGTGGTAGGGACATACACCGCACACAGGTAGATGAAGGTTCTTCTGTTAGTATTCTATCCTCAACTGCTTAGAAAGCTTTGGGTTCCCCTCAGCTTGTGCCTATTATGTAGAATCTGAAAGATTTTAATAGAACAATTAGTGAACCTTTAGGGATCCTTCCTAATTTTTCTATTACCTTGGAAGGTAAAAATTGTCTATATTGATCTTATGATAGTTCGAGGTCCCTTGGATTTCAATTTACTCCTTGGGAGCGACTATGTTTATGCAATGAAAGCTATAGTATTGACACTCTTTCACGTGATGTCTTTCCCTCACAATGGAAATATTGTGACTGTAGACCCGATTTCATTCCCTAGTCTTGTTTCAACTACCAATAATATGACACCCCTAAATGTTCCTGATTCTAAAGTGGTATCTACCCTGCCATGGGTTAATTATGTGGCAACTGGTCCCATGTTTTCAGTTACTGATGTAAGTGAGCCTCTCACTGTTTGCTCATCTTCCTTTGATTTAGATCCAGTAATTGAGATGGAAAGCTCTATGGGATTTCTTGAACGCAATGTTCTTATCCCTCTTGAGTCCCTTGACATGTGTCCCTTCCAGAGAACTATTCTTCCTTCTGATGAAGACCTCTTGGAATCCATGATCAAGGTGTGTCCATTGACATGTCTTTCTTCCAGTTAGAAGCCATAATCAGAGAGTTTGAGGAAAGTTCCTGTTACTAAGTCAACCTCAATAAAAAGTGAATAAGGTATGAGGACAATTCTTTTCCTGTGTCAACCTCATTAAAAAAAAATGAATCAGTAGGTTATATAGGTAGATTGTAGAGAGTAGTTGCGAGGATAGTTTCTTCCTGTCTCAACCTCGGTAAAAGTGAAGCTAGGAAGCAAGGATAGTTTCTTCCCGTCTCAACCTCATTAAAAAATGAAACAAGGAGTCATGAGCATAGTTCCTGGTCTTGTGTCAAGCTCATTAAAAAATGAAACAAAGAGTCATGAGCATAGTTCCTGGTCTTGTGTCAAGCTCGCTAAAAATGAAACAAGGAGTCATGAGCGTAGTTCCTGGTATTGTGTCAAGCTCATTAAAAAATTAAACAAGGAGTCATGAGCATAGTTCCTGGTCTTCTGTCAAGCTCATTAAAAAATGAAACAAGGAGTCATGAGCATAGTTTCTGGTCTTATGTCAAGCTCTCTAAAAATGAAACAAGGAGTCATGAGCATAGTTCCTGGTCTTGTGTCACACTCATTAAAAAATGAAACAAGGAGTCATGAGCATAATTCTTGGTCTTGTGTCAAGCTCATTAAAAAATGAAACAAGAAGTCATGAGCATAGTTCCTGGTCTTGTGTCAAGCTCGCTAAAAATGAAACAAGTAGTCATGAGCATAGTTCCTAGTCTTGTGTCAAGCTTGTTAAAAAATGAAACAAGGGTTTTGAGGATAGTTCTTTTCCTATGTCAACCTCATTAAAAAATGAAACAACCCCCTTTTCTAGTCAAGTATTTTTAAGACCTTGGAAGTAAACCTTCATTTCATCCACCTGGTTGAATGCAATGAAGCTTGGGGGGCATGTACCTCGTTTTGCATCGTTATGCTAAGGGGCATGCGAACTTATAACAAGCATAGTTTTTCGTTTCAAGCTTGTGTAAACATGAAACCGAATCCAAGCAAAGTTCTCTTTGGTTCAAGCTTGTGTAAAAATAAATCCATACCCATTTTACATCTCGTGATTGCCTTTTTATCTGCTAGATTCTGTTAGATGAGCCTTGGTTGTTTTCATTCCATCGCCACCATCTCTTTGGCTGATCATATGCTTTCACTTGGTTGTTTTACCTTTCTTGAGGGACCGTAGTTATGAGTGGTTTTATTAGCCAGTCTCTTGACCTTTACATGTTTTGAGCAGTTCCACCATTGCCGGAACCAGTTGCTACCCTTTATACCACTCGTTCCTCTAGGACGAGTCCTATTTAAGCTCTTTTCTGACTCATAAAAAATGAAAATATTGCCGAGTTTTTCTTTTTAAACTTGTTACAACGGAATTAAAAGGATGGTCCACTTACAACTCTTTTCTAACCCGTATAAACATGAAAATATGGCCAGACTTTTGTCGTTTCAAGTTCGATATTGGTAATAAAACGATGTGTTTTCGATCGCTTTTTTACTTTTTCAGATTGAAGGCACTAATTATGAAAAGTACTTCTTGATCGTAATGGTCAAGCAGCTCTCTCAAGTATTATTTTATATTTTTTCGGGCTTGGGAGACACAAGTTTACGGAAAAGGAAAACCATGGAGTTTTCTTAAATTTTTCTTCTGACTCCCTAAAATTGAAAAACACTGAGTTTCTCCTATACTGGACTGATTAAAATTTAACAATAAAGGACCTGTTCAATTTCAAACAGGAACAGACCACTCCTTCTTAGGGTTCGAATTTTAAACTAAGTTGGAGTCATCTGAAGGATGAGCTTATAATCAAGCAAATGTTATCCTCCTCAAGCTTGTCAAAAATAAAGAGGTGCTTGCTAGAAATGGTGGGGGAAAAGAGAGAAAAATGAACCTGTTTGTCATACTTTGTGTTTAGAAAAGCAGTTAACCACTCTTGAACACGACACTTTTTGTTCACCTGGATTGGGAAATCCTTTGCCTAACAGTTAATCAAACCATATTGAAAATCCTCAGCCAGTTTCTGGGTATTATCTTTGGCTCAATTTTCACCAAACCATATGCAGTGTCATTATGTGTTCAAGAGGTTAGTTCAAATAAACCATTTATTCGCAAAATATCTGTCATCCATGTTGACCATCCCTGAGTTAGTCCTTGCCAAATACATTTCTTCAAAACTTGATCTATGATTTCGTGTTGTGAGCTTGCCTACGATGCATCGCTTTCTATCGACTCCAACTCATTATCAAGAAAGATGATCTAGAAATCGTCAATACCTTGGAATCTGCATGCCTCAATGGCAGGTTTCTCGCCTTTGACGATAGGTTGCATCAATGACCTTCGATCAAAGGATTTTGTGACGTGTTCGACATCGACTCATTTATTCACATTTCATGGATTGTACTGAGTACTTTGAGGGCCATTGACATTACTGGTGGTTCCTCTTACACTTTTTAACAGTTTACATCATTGACTGGTAATCAAGCGGTTTCTACCATGTTCGACTTCGACACATTCGTTCACATGGATAGAATCGTACTAGTTCGGGAAACAGAAATCAAGACCCTGGATCTAGTTTCCACCATCCAGGCTCCGAGTAATTTTGTTATTCATTATACAGTGGACTATTCATAAATAGATGGTTGCACCCATAATGTTTCTACATATGTCTATACTCGTGATGTATTACGAAATCATTCCTGTATCAAAGTAGTTTAGATAGTTTTCTAGTCAATTTTGATCTGAGTATGGGAATGCCTACCTCAACGATAATATGATCATATATATATATATATATATATATATTGCATTGAATGTTTTTACAGGTTCCAACCGAGGTATCCACAGGAAGATCCTTGAAATGATAAAGCACTTCACTCTTCGTAGATGACAAAACCATCCTCATCTATTACAAACTTTTCACTTTAGGGGGCAATCTGTTGCACAAAAATTGTCACCATGAATTTCTGCAATCAATATGAGTCTATCACCACTCATACTTACCTCCTTTGCAAGTCTTAAACCTCAGTTCTTCATATCAAGCCTTGAAAATGAGAGAAAGACATTAAAAATCTCTAAAATTCTGGTTTCGCACTTTCTCTTAGCATTACCTACGGTACTTCACCCATTGGTCATGCCCCTGCGCACCTGACCGCTCTGTCTCTGTGTTGATGGGTCTGAACCCCTGTAAAAGTAAAAAAGGCGGAAGTATATTCTTAAAAACTCACTTTGAGTCATTTCTAGAAGCTTCTAGATGGAATCTTGCACTGGCAAGTTCGCTCCTTGAGGGTTCATGCATCCCATTCCTTAAGGAGCTAACCCCTTGATGTGAGGAGCTTATCCCCTTGAAGGAGGACTCTATCCCTTCAATGGTGGACATGTAACCTCCTTCCTTTGCACTATAAAATGAAGCTTTGGGCTGGTTACTTGGGAGGTTGAAAGCTGAATATTTTTGAGGGTAAATGTTGCTGGAACTTAGTCTTCTTAATTGAGCTTTTTAGAGGAGAGATTACATACCTTTTGATCTCATTTGGAGGAGAGTGAGGCTTGTCAAAGTAGAGGAGATTCTTGTTTGGACCCTGGGAATAGCTTGTATAGCATCAAGGCACCAAGGTTGTAAAGTTCTTCTATTTCAAAGTTAATACAATCAAGTTTATTTTTCTTAATAAGCTGTGTTTTATGGTTTATTTCATGGATTCCTTGATCACCATGATGAACATGATTTATTATATTATCTATGCAAGTGTTATTTGATGTGTGCTTGTTTGTGATTGCAGGTTCTTAAAAGGAAACTCTTTTGGAGCTATTGGAGCATGGCTACCACAAACTAGCATTGGACTTAAGGTAGGGTCTAAAACACCTCTAAGTTTTTATTAACGAATCACAATATGTTTAGAGAAAAGTAGATTTGCTTGTCCTGCTTGTTGCTAGATATCAGTTGATACTAGGGAGATGATCTTGTTCGCAAGAATGATTTATCCGACCAACAAATTCCTTGACATAATCAGTGGGCAAAATAGATGAGAAATCATTTTCAAAATGATCAAGTTCAGGTAAAAATGAAGATCACTGATGAAGATCTTCCCATGGTAAATCATCAATAGACAAAAGTTCACAAATCTGCTCATCAGTATGAACAAGATCAGAAAAAGTTGTTGAATCTAAGGTTGAGATTGAAAGTGACTCCCCATGGAACACATTCATTGGATCAATTTCGGTTGAACTAGATTCGGAAAATGACTGTACCGCCTGATATGCAACTTCAAAGGGACTCAAGGGCATGGCATCACCAAATGAGTCCACCACGGAATCGGAAGGTACAATCCAAGGATCATCAAAAGCAATAGTGTTCGATGAAACCATAAGAATGGTTGCAAAATAAGGTCATACGTTATGAGGAGGAAATGAAAAAGTTCCTAGTAAACCAGAATCTTTAACTAATCCCACCCCAACATCCTTATAAGGGATTGTTGTTTTACCGACATGTTGGATACTCTCAGAAGAGGCTGGGTCAGATGAAAAATAATTTAACTGGTCTATTGTAATGATGTTTCCATTATGAGGTAATTTAATAAGCCGAAAGACTGATGAAACAACAACAGTCATAGTGTAAGAACAACTACGACCCAAAAGAAGGTTGTAATCTAGAGGGGCATCAACCACTTCCACATATAGATTAACAATTTTTCCTTCAACCCCTATAGGTAAATCCTGCAAAATGCTAAAAGGATGAAACCCTCGGCCATCAAAAGCCTTTAAAATTGTCCGGGACTGATTGAGCATAGGAGAACCAAGCGATCTCCAATAGTAAATCGACATAATACACGTAGAAGCTCCCTCATCAATCACAGTCTGAAAGCAAGGTCTATTTTTGACTAACACTAGGATCTGGAAAGCCATTTGATGAGGTAAGCGAAGTGTACTATTTTCTAAATCGAAGATTATAAGATTGGAATCCTGAATATCAACAGCTCCTATAGCAGAGAAAATCAATTTACACTGTGCTGGACATGATTGTAGCACCTCCAAAGTCGACATTGCTGAAGGGGATATGGCTAAATCTTCAACAATGTTATAGTTCTGAGCAGCTCTCGCGTGTGGATTGAAAGCTGACTTCCAAAGTATACCTTTAGCAGGAGGTTTGATTACTAAGTCTGCATTAGGTTTCTTGATCTATAGTGGATCAGAACCAGGAGGAGTTGAAGTTGATGGGTTTGAACTAGAAGATTCTAGTTCCTTACCACCAACACGATTCTTACTTCCATAATCTTGTAATCGAGTTGCAATCCTGACATGGGACATCATCGTAATTGGTTCTTCTAAGGCATTAGAGGAAGAACCTATCATCTTACTATCTTGACTAGGAAAAGGATCCTTCAAGACAGCAGGCGTTTGAGAACCTTTGACGATTTTCGAAACCTCAGCTCGATGTGGACAATCTCTTGTAAAGTGCTTCTTGTCACAGATGAGACAAGGGTAGCGAGGTTTACGTTTCTCGTCAGTAGATTCAATCTTTTCTGGTTTCTCTTTTGAATTTTGTTTATTTTTCTTCTTCCCTCTCTTTTTACCTCCGGATTTTGATCTGGTCATAGAAGATTATACGACATGAATATTGGTAGGAACTTCAGCGGAAGCTTCTCCTGTCGGGGAATCTGGTAAAGTTATAATAGGAGAAGAATTCTTTGCAGATTTATTCTTACTCTTGGTATTCACTAAACCAATCATACCATCAGTGGCATGAGACCCTGAAGGAGTTGCAGTTATTTGATTTTTTTTTAGAAGATCGGGGACTTTTTCGTGTAAAGTACCTGACTGCGTATAAACGAGGTCAAGGTACTAAGCTTGAGCAATTACTTGCTCCTCAGTAACTACTCCTGCCTTAGCTACATCCTCAGTGATTTTAGGTAATAATGATTTAACAAACCATTCTGCCAAAATTTGATCTGGGATAAAAATTTTCACTAAATGTCGTCGACGTTGCCATTCATGAATATGGTGTGAAATATATGTAGACATTGGCTATTTTAATGAAGTTAATAATTCTATGCCATTATCATATCTAACAGGAAATTGAAAATGAGTTAAGAATGAAGTAGCTAATTGACTAAAATTATAAAAAGAGCTTCATGGCAACTCAATGTACCACTTAGCTGCGAGACTAATTAGAGTGCGTTGAAAAAGCCTTAAGTGAATTGAATAATCTATAATGGAATTTGATTAACACGAAAGGTGATAAGTCATCACATGATTCGACGGATCCTCTCTTGGCTTCCCTCAAACTTCGGAATATCATTGGGCAACTTATTAGGCATTGGCGGCCAGTACGGAAGATAATAAATTGGATCGTTCATAAGGCACGACAAGTCAGGTAAATCCAAAGTTGCGATGAACGGTAACTGACAGTTAGGGTCTCGAAAACCTTGCATCACAAGGCTAGCTCCAAGAGGAGGATATCCAAGATAACCTAGAATTGGATTGGCGTAAGGGATATTATATCCTCCCAGAAAACTAGGATTAACTAGACCAAAATGGGGTTGTTGAGGTTGAGGTTGCTGATATGTATACCCAGGGTACAGTTGATACTGATAAATTGGGCTTCGCACAGTAGGACCGTATTGATACTGTCCCTGGTACGGTTGATAAGTAAATTGAGGTTGACTTGTGACAATCGTACTTGGACCAGGTTGTCCTACAGGCATCTGAACCGAATTCTGAATTGTAGGTCTAGACTGGGGTAAAGAGGTCTGAGGAGTTGATACAGGAACAGTAGAAACTGGAGTTGTCGATACTCCAGAAGTAGGTGGGGTAGATTGAACAGAAGCTGCAGTAGTTGCAGCAGTCGATTGAGGCAGAGTTCGAGGCAAACTAGGCCCAAAATGATGAGATACACCAGGTGCAGAAGTTGGAATAGTAGGCTGGACAGGTTGCTGGTTTGAACCAGAAACCAAAGGTTGTCTAGGTTGATATGACAACTACACATTGGGTTGAAAAATCTATTGAGTTTGAGATGGATCCCACACCATATTCATTTCAGGGTAAGGAACCATAACAGGTTGAGCATATGGAGGACCATAACTAGGTTGAGTGTAGGACTGATAATTGAAAGGTACATTTCCAGTTCCTTGAAAAAATGGTTGACCAGAAGGTGGTTGGAAACCTTGAGATGGGTACTAACCTTGAGGTTGATAACCTTGAGGCATTTACTGAAACTGGGGTTGACCTTGAGGTATATATTGATACTAGGATTGACCTTGAGGCATATACTGAGTCTGAGGTTGACCGTGAGGCATATATTGAGTCTGGGGCTGACCTTGAGGTATGTACTGTCCCTGAGGTAGGTATTGTCCTTGAGGTTGCCCCCCAGGCGGTATTTGACTGCCTTGAGGTTTCCCCCAGGCAGTATTTGACTGCCTTGAGGTTGCTCCCCAGGCGGAAACTGACTACCTTGAGGCTGGCCCCCAAGCGAAATCTGACTATCTTGAGGTTGCAGATTTGGAATAGCACCAGACATCATAAGAATTTCTTCTATGCTCAACGGTGGAGTTCCATTATGACCAGTTGATACCCCATGTTCGATGGGTTGAGGAGATGCTCCTGAAAAAGTACCAGAAACTGACTGATACCCAGAAGGAACAAAAGGACCGCCATATAAAAACGTTTCCGGATTATGGGAAAACATGGATGAAGGGTTTGACATATTCGAAGGAGGATAATAACCCATAGGCGTAGGATGAAAAGGAATACGAGGTGGTGAAGGAGCGAGACCCAGATTTTCTAAAAAGTTCGTCAAAGATACATACCAAGCGTCACTTCAAAAAGGACTGTAAAAGATAGATTCATGCTCCCTAAGTTTTAAAGTTGGTTGATTTTCAGGGAGAGATATACCTTCGTCCGGACTAATAATTTCTTCAATAGAAATGAGTCCAGAAGGAAGATTTTGGGTAATGATACTTCCTACCCTGGGTGAACGAGGACCACTATAAACTGGAGAAGCAAATCCTAAGGATGGAGTAGCAGCAAGTTTGGTTTCAGGTTCAGAAATTTCAGATTCCTCAACTAATTCACTAGTAGAAGAAAAACTACCAGTAACTTCAGAAAATGAAATTGGTTCAGAAATATACTCTGTTGCTGGAACTTGATAATTAGGGTGAATAATTAAAGATGATTCTCTAGCCTCTGGTGACCCAACTCTACTTTCACTAGGTGTGACAAGAGATCTTAGCCCTTCAAGATGACTTGGTGTATATTCGGGAGGCTACCCGCGAAGTCTATGGGATTGTCTCGGTAATTCATCCACGATTAATTAATTAATTACTTCACACGAAAACAAAGAAAATCTCAATAAAACCACCTAAAGTCTCTAAAGAACCAAACAATTGAATCACACACCTAATAATCTAAGAGGTCAAACCACACACAAACAGTAACTTTCCGTACAGAAAACACTATTTGGTGATGAAATCCAATGTCACAGAATTCAATACAGAAATGGCAGTTTGAACAGTTACCCCGACAACCTGCTTAATGAGACAGACTGGCACAAGTTTCTCCACAAAACCGTCACGAGTGAAGATAAACCCCCAGAGAGTCCAAGTGAGTCTAGTCAACATCTATTCCAGGTACAGTGGGATCTTCCCTCCACCATCACCTTAGGAAAGAATCCTATGGATTATGGCCACTAAGATTACCAACGGAAACAAATATACCTGGGGGAACAGTCTACGATCCAATACACATGCAAGGGTAGAGTAACAAAGCTCAATCCCCTTGAAGGCTCCTTGACATAATCCAAGGTTTACCAACAAGTGACCCTAGGCTCCTCGACAATGGTCAATCCGAGGTTTATTTTTTTTAATACGTGTATATCTGCTATTGTTCCCAACGAGGAAGGATTGATTACCTCACTAGTTTGGATATGATCTCCTGCTTGACTCCTTTAAGAGGAGCTTCCCAGAGCATACATGCCACAATTGGAATATTTCCTACCGCAAGATCGACTACTTGTTTGTTTTAACTATCTTGGAGAGTTAACTACTCCCTACTCCAAGATACTAGCCTAAGCTATGTTGGCGATAAAAGCCTTACAAATAAAAAGATTGCTAGATGAATTTTGATTAAGCGTTAATTTTATTGGTTATTTCTTAAGTCAAAAGGTATGGGGATGAAACTTTGTGGTGTAAGACTCGACTCCAAAAAAAAAACTAAAAAATGCACCTAAGATGATAAACAATTCTTTTCCTTTTCAATTAATCTCTAGCGAAAGGAAGGGTTGAGAATGCAATTTCTTGAAAAAAAAATCTTTCCTTCAACGTATAAACGAAAAGAAAACTTTTTTTATTTTTCAATACACTCAAAAAAAGCTACTAATTATGCTCACAAAATAAATCCCATTTTCATTTCAACACTCAAAGCTACATAAAGCAATTTTTTCAAAAGAGAAACTAAAATTTCTAGAAAACACACTCAAAACTATGAAAAATATAATCTTGCGATCTAACTTCTAAAGACTAATTGATATAAAAGCTTCAAATGTTTTTGAGGATGTTTTTACTTAGTTATTCAACAAACTAAGGTTTAAATCATTCAGAAAAAAACAAATCAATCAAAAACACCCAGCTATGTTTTTTTATAAAAAATGAAATTCACAACTTATGACCAAGTTCGTTCAAAGTTTTGCAAAGAGAAACAAAATCTATTTCTCACCAAAGGAAGATCTCACAAACCAACTAGACTTATCAAGAAGACAAAAGATTCGAGGGTGATATAAGGTTTCTTGGGCTTCTAAGCTTCAAGTCACTACAAAGACTGAGTGAAGACCAAACCAAGCATGCAAAAACTTCTAGAAATTCACCCAAAACACAACACTAATGGAACGTACTTGTGAGAGACTTTTGATAGGATATATGCGGATCTCGGCAGAGAATAAAAGTAATAAAAAGAACCTAAACTAAACTAGACAAAAAGATTTTAGGATTTTCAAAAATTTTGACAGGGTCTGCAGGCCCCCAGTAAAACCAGGTGTGGTACCGCTCTATGCAGTAAAGTAACAGTGCAAAGAGGTTTGTATTGTAACTCAAACAGAATGTGCAGTCCTCGTAAAAATTTCTAAAAAACAAAAAATCAATCCAGGACCTACAAACTACCCAATCCCACACACATCAAGAAAAAACCAAAAACCAAAAATCAAGTTTCTCAAATCAAAGATAAAGGAAAATTAAACAATCAAATCCCGTCCCTAGTATGGTCGCCAATTTGTTAAGCGGATAAATCGTTCTTGGAGACAAGACTAATCTCCCAAGTATCAACTCATATCTAGCAACAAGTAGGACAAGCAAATCTACTTTTCTCTAAACATATTACGATTCATTAATAAAAGCTAAGAGGTGTTTTAGACCCTACCTTAAGTCCAACACTAGTTTGTGGCAGCCTTGATCCAACAGCTTCAAAGAGTTTCCTTTTTATAACCTGCAAACACAAACAAGCATACATCAAGGAACTCCTGCATAGCTAATATAATAAATCATGTTCATCATAGTGATCAAGGAGTCTATGAAATAAACCATTAAACACAGCTTAGTGAGAAAAATAAACTTGATTGTATTAACTTTGAAAAAGAAGAACTTTACAACCTTGGTGCCTTGATGCTATACAAGCTCTTCCTAGGGTCCAAGCAGGAATCTCCTCTACTTTGACAAGCCTCACTCTCTTCCAACTGAGATCAAAAGGTATGTGATCTTTCCTCTCAAAAGCTCAATTAGGAAGACTAAGTTCCAGCAACATTTACCCTCAAAAATATTCAGCTTTCAACCTCCCAAGTAAGCAACCCAAACCTCCATTTTATAGTGCAAAGGAAGGAGGTTACAGGTCCACCATTGAAGGGATAGAGTCCTCCTTCAAGGGGATAAGCTCCTCACATCAAGGGGTTAGCTCCTTAAGAAATGGGATGCATGAACCCTCAAGGAGCGAACTTGCCAGTGCAAGATTCCCTCTAGAAGCTTCCAGAATTGACTCAAAGTGAGTTTTTAAGAATGTACTTGTGCCTTTTTAACTTTTACAGGGGTTCGCACCCATAACACAGAGACAGAGCGGTCAGGTGCACAGGGGACATGACCAATGGGTGCGGTACTGCAGGTAATGCTAAGAGAAAATGTGAAACCAGAGTTTTAGAGATTTTTAGGGTCTTTCTCTTATTTTCAAAGCTTGATATTCATAGCTGAGGTTTAAGACTTGCAAAGGAGGTAAGTATGAGTGGTGATAGACTCATATTGATTGCAGAAAGTCATGGTGACAAATTTTGTGCAACAATGGCCACCAATATCCACCTAGATCAATGCATGTACGTTCCCTCTTATTTTAGGTTCTCTTTCTCCCTACTTCTTGCTGACATTCTTTGGAATATAGTCACCAAGATTTTCCTAATGAAGAGTTTTCACCATGAGATCAATTTTATTCTTCATGCATGATGATTCTATATGGAAACCACGACGCTAATAGTTGTATTTCCATTTCCTCTTGTTGCCATTCTTTTTCTTTTAGCTAGGAGATTCATCTAGAGGTTTGGAATTGCTCCATTTCTTAGATCTGGTCTTTTTTCCTTTCCTTTTCCCTTGGATTGCCAATTGGATTTTAAGTGCACCTTGCCCCTTTCATGCATATAAAATGCATGTAATTTTTGAAATTTCAAATGTAACAACCCCAAGTTAAATTTCCATGTAAATAAATAATGTCGAGACATTATGAAAGAAAAAATCCAACCAAGTTCATGAGACATGTATTCCACATTGAACGAGGGGAAAAAGATTACATTGGGATCCACTTGTGGTTAATTATTTATTGGCTATGGAAATTGGCATTAGCAAGAGACAAAAGCAAATAAATGGAAAATTAATTATTACATGCCAACAAGGACATGAGGCAAAAATGCAAAGAAATAAAGGAAAATGAAATGAATTCCACTTAAGCTAGTTGATAAGAGGAAGAGAAAAGAAAAAGATAAAAATAATAAAATAATATGTATGGAAGGAAAATAATAAAGAAAAAGAGAAGAAAAGAAAAGAAAATTGGAGAGAGGACATTCTAACATTCTTATTTGGAAAAGAGAGAGAGAATAAATACAACACTTGGGCACAAGAGAGAGACAAGCAAGGAGATCAAGTAGCACAAGAGGAATTTGAGTGGAAGCCAAGAAGAAGGTTTGAATAACAGCAATCAAGGGAAACAAATAATAGAGAAAAGAGAAGCTATCTGAGGATTGTTTCAAGTAATAATGTGCATATTTTTTTTTATCATTTCGTGATTTGAATGCATAGTTCATGCATTGGTTTTCTGGTCATTTTTGTAACCATTGGCATGGATATTTGTCTAGATTGACAATCATGTATAACTTTGCCTTATGCCATTTCCTGGATAGCCATGGTGTAGTGGGTTCCCTGTTTTGTTGAGTTTTGGATGCCAATATATTTTTGATCCTAGTTGAGGTGATCTTTGAAACAAATCCTAAGGGTTGATGATGGAGATAGTTTTCTCTAGGTAAGCCCTTGATATGTGGATGAAGATAGGAAAATCCCTCTTAGTATGGTGAATGAATTTTGAGGCATCCAAGATTGTATTGGTTTTGGTGATTTCTGGACCTTACCTTAGGTGAAATCGTTGTGGCTTGAGGATGGATGTGTTTTTCCTCTGGATTCACTATATGTTTATATTTTAGTTTATCCCATGTAATCCCAAATTCATACCTTAAATATGGCATGGGGGTGATTGGGTGAAAAGAAATAATTGGTTTGGCCCAATATATGGTTAGGTGGAATGTGGAACTCCCTAACTTAGTTGAAAACATGCATATGTTAATATGTGTTATTATTTAATGAAGAGCAATGAGCACACATTTTCATTTAATGTGTTGATTATGTGAATGGTTTTCCATGGCTCCATTATTTGTTAAGTGCATGTTACATGCATAATGTATTCTTGTTATATGAAGTTCTCTTGATATTGATATATTTCATTATTTAACAAAGTCTTAGATAATTTATATGGATGCATGAGATAACATGTGTTTTATTACAACTAGCATGAGAGTGAAGGAAGACTTCTTATTGAACATATGTTGAAACTAATGAAAACAATGAACAAAATATGCATTCATGACCTATAGGTAGCATAGTCACAAAGTTTTTGTATAAATGAATAATATGTGTTGGGAAATCAAGAGCCACAACAAAGCCTAAGAATAGAGCATAAAGGATTATACATGTTGTTGAAAGAGATTTGGAAAAGTCTAGGTAGTTGGCTTGAATATTGGCCTTAAATTTTTGGAACAAGGCTCATGGTTTCATTGTCACAACTAGGAGATCATGAACACAACCACACTGGGGATGGGTTATCCATGTGGTTGGAGGTCTATGGCCACACTTGCAGGCCTATATCCATATGGCTAAGAAGTAATCTAGGTCAAGGAGGGAAAATTATCAGCAAGGAAAGTTAGGTTGATAACCATGTGATCATGTGTCTCTGGGTGTTTGCAATCAATTCAAGACAAGTAGACCCCATTTCCATGACTCCATACTGAAATTTGGGTCACACATATTAACTCTGAAGTCATGTTTTTCCTATTGAGAATATAAAAGTGGGTAAATATGGGGAGGGGTGTTACATAGTGGTATTAGAGTAAGGTCAAAACACTAGACCTCCGGGTAAATGCAAAATGTTATGTGGATCTATATGTTTATCATGCATACATGTTAGTTATTTTATTGTTATTTCTATTGCATCCATGTACATGATGATGTTACAATTTTGGTGTCATTAGCTTGATTCATGCATGAATTGATATGCTCTTGATATTATTATGTATAATTCTAATTTGGATTGACCTTCATGGATGAAATCCCCTCACCAAAAATAAATTGAAGTAATTATTTTGATTATTCCTTTTATTTGTTTTATCTAATAGTGTTGTGTTGCAGGAAAATAAAAGGCCAAGAGAAGAAGAGAAAAGTGGTTGAGTATAGTTCATATGACTCCTCGCATGGGCCAAAAGAGAAAACGGTGGAACGAGAGAAATCAGTAGAGCAATAGAGAGAGGGAGACTCTCCTAATCTAGTAGACACATTAAAAAAATTTAGGGTAGAGATAAAAAGTTGTAGAGTTGATAATGAGCGGTTGATTGAAGCCGAAGAAAGGATTGCACAAGCTCAAGAAAAACAAGTTGAAGTTAATGCAATTATTATTCAAATCCTTTCAGATTCACAAAAGCATGGACAACTCGAGACAATTCATGGAGATAGACAAGAAGAAAAGACTAATGGGGCAGATGGAAGTCGGTCTCAGAAAAATTATAATATGAATAGTGATGATACCTTAAAGAGTGGCATACCCTTGAGTACACCTGAGAAGAGGGCTAGTACATATGGATTTTATTCTAGCTCTACTTCCAGGAGACATCATTGTCATCACAACAAGGATCATCATAAGAGGAGTGAGAAGGAGTATTTTCCAGAGGAATTCAAGAAATCCAAGCCTCCTAAATTGATAATGATATGACCAAATAAAAAGATGCATAAGCATGGCTACTTGGAATGAGAAAAGATTTCATACTTCATGATTATTTAGAGAATATGAAAGCCAAGATATCTACTTTAAGTATCAAAGGAAAATAAGCTATCTGGTGGGAATATGGCAAGCATGTCAGGGGCATCAGGGAAGAGAAGTTGACTTGGGAACAATTTGAAAAACTATTTAGAAAGAAGTACCTATTTGAGTGGTATTACAATGGAAATGCCATGGAATTTTATGAGCTCAGGATGGATTCCATGTCAAATTAAGAATATACAACCAAATTTCTAAAGGTACTAAGATATGTGTGATATCTCAAGGATGAGAAAAAGATCCAAAGGCTCATTAGTGGATTTCCATTATCATTCAAATATGAGATTGATTTTGATGAACCTCAGTCATTGGAGGAATTCATCAGAAAGTTGAAGCATTTCTATTAATAGTTAAAGTGCAAGCTTGAGTTCAAGCATGATTGGAAGGGTAGCAAGAATACTAAAGGAAAATGGCTCAAGAATAGAGGAAGATCTTAAGATGTAGGTGAGAAGGAAAATATGGCTCCTCTTCACAATTTCAATGCAATTGAGAAAGGATGTGGGTCTCAACCTGTGGATTAACAGAACAAAGGCAGTGGTAGAGAACCATTGAGGTGTTGGAATTGTGGTGGATATCATCACAAGAAGGATTGTCCATTATATTAGGGTGCTAGGCCTTAGATGTATAGTGCTAAAGGGGGACAAACAATTGGAGATGTAGATCAGAGCATTCCTAGGATCTATTTAGCAATTGATAACATGCAGGTAGACCACCAAGCATCTATCATCGAGTTGGAAGGTAAGATTTGTGATTAATTTATTTCTATTTTGTTTGATCTAGGATCAAATTATAGATATATTAGTCTTGATTTGGTGGATTAGTGTCGTTTGGATAAGGTAGTGCATGCAAAATATTGGTTGCTGAAGTTGTCTATAGGGACCAAGTGAAGAGTCCACCATTGGGTGAAGTCTTGTGCAATTGAGCTTAATGGCATGCCTACAACAAAATACTTGAATTTGCTTCCTTTGGGTGCATATAACATGCTATTGAGCACAATTTGGATGTTTATTCATAGGACCAAGGTAGATTTATATGAGAATTCCATTGAGTGATTGGATGAGACTAGAGAAAAGAGAGTCTTCCATGGAAAGAATAAGCCTACATCAGTGAGGATGGTTATAGCCATGCATGCTAAGAATAATTGCATAAAAGGGTGTCTATTATTTGTGATACATATTTCCAGTGACAAAGGGTTAGATCATGAGGATCGTGAAGTTCTAAGGAGGTATCCTATCTTGTAGTAGTTTCAGGATGTGTTCCCTACAAATATTCTAGAGATACATCCTCATAAGGAGGTGAATTTCTCTATTGAGTTGATACCTAGAGCAACACCAACATCTAAAGCACCATACAGGATGAGCACTCCTAATTTGGTGGAACTAAAGTTTGATCTTAAAGAGATGTTTGATAATGGATACATAAGGCCATGCATATCTCTCTAAGCAGCACTAGCATTGTTTGTAAAGAAGAAGGATGGTGCTCTCAGATTGTGCATTAATTACATATAGTTTAATAAGGTGACCATCAAGAATAGGTATCCATTACCTCAAATTGATGATGTGTTTGATCAACTAAAGGGAGCTTTAGTATTTTTGAAGATTGATTGAGATCAGGATATCATTAAGTGCGCATCAAAGAAGAAGACATCTATAAGACTAGATTTCATACAAGGTATGGGAAATATGAGTTTTTGGTGGTTCCTTTCAATATTGCCAATGCTCCAACCACGTTCATGTGCATGATGAGAAATTTGTTGCTCCCTTACCTACATAAGTTTGTGATAGTATTTTTTGATGATATATTGGTATATTCAAAGAATGCGGAAGATTATGCAGAGCATTTGGTAACAATAATGAGATTGTTGAGAGAGCATAAGTTGTATGTCAAGCACAACAAGTGTAGCTTTTTTCATCCTTGGATTCATTACTTGGGACATATTTTTTCCAAGGAGGGGATAACAGTGGATCTAGAGGAGATTAAGGCTATCACAGAGTTGCGAACTCTAAAGAATGTGTACAAGCTCAGATCATTTATGGGACTAGCAGGATATTACAGGAGGTTCATTAAGAAATTCTCAAATTTTGGCTATCCTATCACACCTTCATAGAGGAAAGGAAATACGTTTGGATGGACTACTGAGTGTGCAGCCAAATTTGATAAGTTGAAGCAATTTCTTATCAATGTTCCAATTTTAACGATTGTAGATCCTGATAAGGATTTTATGGTTTGTACATATGCCTGCAAGGAAGAACTTGGTGGAATCATGATGTATGAAGGGTAGCTGGTTTTCTATGAATTCGGGAAGTTGAATGAGCATGAGAAAAATTATGTCATTCATGAACTTGAGTTGGAAGCTATCAATCATGCATTAAAGATGTGGAGGCATTATCTCCTTGGTAGGAAGTTTATTTTGATGAGTGATCATAATGGACTAAGGTGCTTGCTTGACCAACCCAATTTGAATGCAAGGCAAGATAGATGGTTTTCTACTCTTAGTGAGATTGACATGGAAATCAAGTACATCAAAGGCAAGAAAAATTAGGTTGTGGATGCACTCAGTAGGAGATTGTAGGTGAACCATATTCTAGTTGTGATCTCTTATGGGATAGATTTGAAAGAGTGGATCTTACGTGCAGGGTAGCATGATGAGAGGTATCAACAACTGAAGTAGAGATTGCAACAATAATGTGAGGGTGATAAAGCTAAGCAGTATCACATCACATCAGATGGCTTGGTTAGATTTAGGAGCAAGGTCTATGTGCCTGATAGTAGTGAATTGAAGAACATTATTTTGATCGAGTTTCATGCGACGCATTATTCAGGGCATCTAGGATACCAAAATACTTTGATAGTCATTAAGAAGTTCTACTATTGGCCTAATTCGAAGAATGAGGTGACTGAGTTTGTTTCTAAGTTCTTGGACTGTCAATGGGTGAAAGTTGAATGCAAGCATCCCGCTAGTCTATTGCAGCCTATTTCGATTCTAGAATGGAAATGGGAGGTTATTTCCATGGATTTAATTACAATATTTCCAAGGAAATCAAGGAAGAATGAATCCGTCATGGTTGTGGTTGATAGGTTAAGTAAGGTGGCTCACTTCATTGCAGCAAAATATACTAATTCAGCTAGTGAAGTGGCTCAAATATTCATTAAGGTGATAGTGAGGTTGCATGGACTTCCCAAGAGGATTATACTAGATAAAGATGTGAATTTAACTTCCATGTTTTGGAAGGAATTATTTGCAGGCTTGGGGATAGAGCTAGCCTTCAGTACGTCTTATCATCAATGGACATATGGGTAGACAAAGAGAATCAACAAGATTCTTGAGGATATGTTGAGGATGTATGTCATGCATCAACAAAGGAAGTGGGAGGTGTATCTTACACTAGTGGATTTTTCTTATAATAATGGGTATCAAGAATCATTGAAGATAAGTCCATTTGAGGCTCTCTATGCGAGGCGTTTTAATGCTCCTATCATCTGGTGTAACCTAGTGAGCAGGGTGTTGATTGGACCTAATATGTTGAAAGAGATGGAGCAAGAGATGCATGTTATCAAAAAGAATTTGAAGGTAGTGCATGATAGGCATGAGTTATACATATAAACATATAGTATTCAAGGAATTTTAGGTTAGCGATCATTTGTAATTGTGCATCAAGCCCAAGAAGAGATCCTTGAAGATTGGATCACATGCCAAGTGGGAACCTCATTATTGTGGACCCTTTGAAGTACTTGAAAGGATTGGACCAGTGGAATGTAGGCTTGTGTTGGCTTGAGGGGGCCTAACTGAGGTTCATAGTTAATTAGCCAAACAAATCCCTACACTACTGACCCTTTTGGCATCAGCCCGTGGAGCGTGGACCAAAGTCTCACCCGAAGCAGTATGGGGGGATGCTGGAACCATGTTTCCGCACTCTGAGATGGTTGTGATGTCATTTGATTCCCTCTATCCTTGCCTTCACGTAGGTTGCTTCACTCTAGGGCTTGCAAGATGAGCCCTTTATCCTATCCTTCAATACCTCCACGAAAGGGTATGATCAACCTTCGCACAGCCCTATCTTATTGCTCAAGTACTTTCACGCTGCTATGGCAGTGCATCATGCAGATTCCCCAATTAATCTAAGTGATTTTCTTATCTTATCAAATAATTAAATTTAACACCACATAAACATATATCCTCGATCAAATTTAGTTATCCAATGTATTCATCTTCATTCGCACATCACATAAGCATAATAAAGGAAATTCATACATAACATATCAAGGTGCAATAACAAAACAAGGACATTGAGATTGCAGAATATCTTTCTTTATTAATATCTTCCAAGTGTTTACAGACCTTCTCCACCCTGTGCACACAGCTGTAGGGGTCCGTGCACTTAGCTGCGAACTTCTACCCTAGGCCTCTATACACTCAGATGTAGAGCCTCTACCTATGCTACGACCCAAGACTTAGACTTCTTACTTCAAAGCTACCACTCTCTTACATTATTCTTCATTCTCTGTCCTTAAAAATATTTAGAGCTTAGCTCTTTTATAACAATCCCATTGTCCATGGACCATGGGTAGATCTCTTACAGCCGACTTTAGTTTACAAAACTAAGGGAAAACTACCCTTTATGACACATAATACCTTCATGCTTCGCAACCACAAAATGTGGAGTCTTTACATTTTTATTACAAAATTTGACTCAGCATGGGATTTTAGCCCTAAAACTGCCCTTGGGGGATCCTACTGCCAACAGGACCCCAACACAAACATCGTGACTCACCATTGAGTCACTCAGTAGGCACATAAATCTTTACGTGAATCCCATCCAGCTCAACCCGTATGACTGCTACCTCAGTCGTGCATTGAGCTTCCACCTGCTTCACATCTTCCACTATCTTCTCGGTCACTGCTCCTACATTGTTAGCCTGAAGCTTTTGTTGCGTTGCTTGCAAAGTCACAAGCTTGCGATCAATATTTTCTATGACTGTGTAAGCTTCCTCCAGCCAAGGCTTTAGTCATGCCTTTAGCACTACTTCCTTATGTTGTGTTGCGTCCACCTGTTCCTTCACATTCTTGGCCTCTTGCAGCTTGGCTAGCCTCTTTATCAGCGTGATGGTTCGCACTATGCCCTTAACTTCATTGTAGCATTGTTGTAGCTTGTGCACTTTCGTCTCTAGCCTCTGTACATTTGGGTCCTCTTGTAAGCTTGTCAAGACCTCAAATGATTGCTTGAACCAATGTGTGTAGTCTGCTACTACGCTTTCCATCGTTGCGACTGCCTTTGTGACAGTGGTCGCACACTGTTCCTTTACTTCTGGTGGTATGGAGGGCTGGGCCCTCAGCTGTAGCTCGATAATTTGTAGGTTCAACTCTAGTCGAACCTGTGCCATCTCAGTTCGAGTGTCGAGCACCCCTGTGGCCAATTTACGGATGTGGACCTTGACTGGCTCCTCCTCCAGAATGGCCAACTTTGGGACCATTCTGCATGCCTCCTCAATGATCTGTAGGATGTTCTTACTCTGGTTGTTCACCTCGGTCTCAATCGCGATGGAAAAATTTCTCTATAGGGCCATTTGTTCATTTTTGATTCGCTATTCGTTGATCACCTAGAGGGCACAGTGCTCATGGGCCCTCATTTCTACAATTACTCCATCTTGCAAGAGGTGGAGTGCTTCGCACCGAGTGCTTCCAGGTTTAGCCCAAATCTCTTCAAGGTACTGATGGTGGGCCTATTAGCCTCATTGTCTTTTGTCAATGCTCCTTCCGGCATCACTATCACACTGGAAGCCTTCATCCGAAGCATATTGGTAGCCTCTGAAGTGCCAATGGCCAAGCTGGTAGACACTGTACCAGCCTGTAACACATGGGTCTACAACTCCTGCAACCCAGTCTCGATAACCCCTAGTGTGATTTACTACTACTATTCAAATTACTACAGGGCTTCTGTGGTGATATCTCCAATTGTGTCACCAATATCATGTAAGTCTCCCTTCGTTAGTGTGATATGGTCCAGTGAGGTCTTGGTCACCTTGGATTTCTCTCTGGGCCCTCCCTTCTCTAGATCTCTTGGTCACTTAATGTAGGTGGATATCTCCTAAGGGTTTGTGTTTTGTTGCTCTAGGTCTTCCTCTTTGGTCTCAGGTGAAGGCGACCATGCGCCTTTGTCAGAGCCTCGCTCTGTGCCACCTGTCTATTTTCCTACCTCCTTTCCTACCTACTCTGCCTGGGCCTTTTCAGCAGCCTCCTTTTTCCTCTTCTCAACCAGCTATGCCATTTATAGCGTGGCCTCCTCCTTCTTCTACGTGGAGGACTTGCTTCCACCAACCACCAAGTCCGTGGTAGTGTGTGACTCCACCGGCCATCGATCGAGCACCACTTCTATGCAGGGTCCTTTCACGCCATGATTGATATTCGATGGAAATCAACTTTGATCTTGACATAGCTCTGTAGGTTAGTGTACACCGTGGGAAACAGTCACGACTTTCCATTGATGGCCATCCTAATATCCATTTCCATCAAGATCTAGAAGATCTTGTTGTCCCGAACTCGTTGCGTGTCCTTAGTCGCCCACAGCAAAGCATACTTCACAACTTGAGGAAGGTCTAGCATGACTGAAGGAAATTGGCTCTCCTCTCGTAGCTCCCACACTACCAACACAATCAACAGTAAGAGCCATGCGTAGTGGAATGTGTTTCTTTGCTCTTGTGCTTCACGACAGTTCACCAGGAACTCTTCGTGAAGGTAGTCTAACCAGTTAAATTGGAATCCTTTCATGCACTGCTGTACGAGCGCAACGACAGGCACCAACACCTCATCAGTGCAACAATTACACATCACCTTCCCTGCAAGGATCTGCATTGCTTCCTTCATAGTGGGGTCACAGATGCTGGAGATAGCATAATTGCATGACTTTCTCACCAGCTTTAATTTCTCCTTCATTGACTCTGTGAGAGCTTTCACGCCACCCTTATTGCCAAAGATCATTGCTGGATTCTCACCTGAATACGGAAGGCATGTTATCCAGTGAATTAACATATCTTTGGTGGGTATCGGCTCCTCCAGCCATAGACACCCATCATGCACCAAGCACAACAACTGCTTGATGAACAAAACTGTCACTGGGGTGTAGTTATAGTGTGACACCCAGAGTAGGTTCAACAATCCTACCTTCTCTACCCCCTTGAGCCACCTCCATGGCTCCAAGGTGGTCATTCTCGTATTTGTATCTATGATTGTTAGGCACAGGATCCCCCAAGGAAATTTTTGGGGCTTAAATCCCAAGTTTTGATTATGTCCAATTTAAATACTTCGTGAAGTATGGGTGTGGAGTGCAATGTTGTAATTGAGTCACAGGGTTGTCCACCCTCACTTTTTGTAAGGAAATGTTGGCTTGGGAGTTCACAGAGCGAGGCTTTAAGTGTAAAGAGATAGATGAAGGTAAGATCTAATGATGAGGAATTGAGTCTTGGTGGAAGTGAAAAGTCATGTTTTGGGTTGTAGAATAGGAGAAAGCTCTGCAGTTGAGTGCGCAGAAGCCTAGTAGTCCATAGTTGAGTGTGCAACCCCTACAATTGAGTGTGTAGGGTGAGTTGAGTCTGTAACCATGGAGAAATTAATAAAGAAAAGTTTCTTATCATTCTATGTGTATTTTTCCTATTTTATGCATTGAAGTATATTGGGTATGAAGTACATGTTTACTATTTATATGCTACATGAACTTATATGAATATGTTGAATAAGCAAATATAAGATAAATATCTGGTTCCTCAAAGTTAATTAACAGTTATAAGAAGATAAGTAAGATCCACAGTGTAACCTAGGAAAAGAGCACAAATCGTTGCCTTAGCAGTGCAAAATCACCTCATCCCCTGATTAGGGTTGCGCGAAGGGGAATATAACAAAGCAAAAAGGCCTCGTAGAATAAGAAAGTGTGAGAAGTAACCTGCATGAAGGTATTCATAGTTGGGATAAACCGACCCCTCATACATCTCAAGGCTGCAGAAACTTGGTTCTAGCATCCCCCCATACTGCTTCGGGTGAGACCTCAGTCCACACTCCGTAGGCTATTGCCGAAAGGGCGAGTAGTATAGGGATTGGTTTGGCTAATTAACTCTAAACCTGGGACAGGCCCCATCAAGCCAAAAAATGATTCTGTTGTCGGGACCAGAATCTACATACAGATGTCTGATGTTGCATCACTAGAATCCAACTAAGAAGGAGATTGAAGGGTGGTTGGACAGGAAAATTCATGAATTCATAGTAGAGGAGAACAAGAATCCACTACTATTGAAGGAAGAGTGGTTATATTGTTAGATGTACACAGAGATCCATGAAATTTTCTTTGCATCTTTCCCTATTGAGCTGTACGAGTGGATCGTGAAGCTATCAGATAGCTAAGGAAGGTGGAAGCTTGATGGACCTATTGTGTGGACCCCAGAGTTGGTGAGCATATTGGAAGCATCGAAGGATAAGATTGTGCATGTTGTTGATCACTGGCTCGATCGGATTATAGGAGGATACATTACTGAGTTCATGGTAGATACTTCAGTCAATTACAGTGAGGCAGAGTGATGCTTTCTCAAGGGATCGCAAGGTAAGTATGTAAAGTCTCTGAACACTTTGATTGAAATGATATTGTGCAAAAAGAGGAATATGAAGCCACATTGATGTTCAGGGCTATGCAAAGTGGGAGAATTTAAAGAAACAAAAGAAGTGTGGGACTAGAGATTAGCCCCTTGATTTCACCTCTGCGAGGGGATGAGGAAGAGCTCATGAAGGTATCTCCATGAAGTATGATCCATTTGATAAGGCAAAGGATTCTACATATACCACCTCCACCCACACCGCTGCCAGTTTCACCATCATCACCTCCATCTTCACCTGTACCACCTCTGCTGCCACCGTGTTTTAAGATGGCAAGCTTGATAAAGTTGCCTCTGTTTAAGGGAGTAGGAAATGAAGATCCAGACCAATTTTGGTTCATTATAAAAGCTGTATGGGAAGTGCAGGGAGTTACAAATGATAATATCAAGAAAGTGACACTCGTTAGCGCTCTACAAGATCGCGTGCTGACCTGGTACATCAAGCACTCAAGTGATAATCCGAATGTGGGAATCGTAGTTATCCAAGTTGCACTAACTAGGGAATTTAGAAGGCCAGAGTCAGAAGTGCAGTCGATCATTGGGTTCAAAGAGATCATGAGCTACCAAGAAAGACTTCTTGGGAGCTAGATCAGAGGCTGAAGTGCACGATTCACAAAGCTATCATGACTCTGATGGATGGACAACACTGCAAATGGTTGTAGCATCACTATTGCTGCATTTGAGGAACATGTTGTCACAACAAAGGTTAACAACTCAGGAAGAGGCTTTAGAGATCACAATGAGGCTGCATGAGACCCCAATACAGGATCCTAACTTAGGAGTTCAGAAGATCCATGCGCAATTGAAAATCTTATTCTTTGAGATGCAAAGTCTAAAATAGGATGGAACAATTCGACTAGAAGCACATGAGGAGGTGTGGTGTGTGAACTCGCAACAATTGTTTTATAATTTTTGTAGATCGGTGCGACATGATGAGCACACATGTAGAAGTTATGAGCTAATGATGGATATAACTTCCACCTACAGGGTTAAGGCCAAAACATGGCCCCAAGACCAAGGAGTAGGGATGGCGTTAACTGTATTCTAAGGGCATGGATGAGGCCGAGGTGGAGGAGGACCTATGAGAGGTCGCAGACAATTGATATGCTATAATTGCGAAGGGTTGGGACATTATGCTTGCAATTGTATGAATCTGATGCGTCAATCATGTTTGTACTATACCTTGTTTGATCATGAGATAGAGGATTGTCCTACGTTGATAGCTAGGCTATGTAACAAGGGAGTGCTATGACCTCCCCTGAACTCAGAACCTACAAATGATGAGATCTGAGCCACGCGAGGATGATCCAAATGTAAATATTATGCTCCAAAGTGGAATTATGATGGTAGATGATAAAGGAAAACTTCCCGAAGAAAGTACTTGGGTTCACAAAGCTCCAGCAAAAGAAGCAGAGTTTGATTTGGAGCATGCTCAAGAAACATTTATGGAAGCTAAGAAGAGCTTTGTTGATGCCTCCACTTTAGGAAGCAAAGATAGGCCAGAGCCAAAAATGGACCCGTCGATGCTCACAATGTTCCTAGAAACGTGCATGAAGCTACTACATGATACTAAGGCTACAAAAGGATTTCAGGAACTCATTAACAAATGCACTAGGACTGCACCAGGATAATTGTGCATAGTCCAGAAGATTGGAAAGCATAAGACAAGGATGGGGAGAGAGATGAGGCTAACCATGCAGATTGGAGAATATGAGATGGACCAAGTAATTTTGGATTTAGGGTTGGACGCAAACATTTTACCGAAGCAGACATGGGAGCACATGGGGAGGCCTACACTCAGTGGTCTCCTATTTAGTTGTGCATGGAGAGAAAACAGAAGATAATACCCTTGGGGTGATGGCAAGGAATCATTGTGGACATTGAGGGAGTGAGCGTGCTAGCAGACTTTGAAGTAATAGAGATCGTTGATGACAGCAATCCATACTCGGTGCTATTAGGAATTGATTTGGCCACTGACATGAATGGGATGATTAGTCTGAAAAAGTGCAAGATGATTTTCAAAAAGAAGTCTCTGCATATAGTAATACCATTGGACCTTGTTGAGGGATTGTGCTACACTAAGGCAGTGCATGACTATGAAAGTGATGATGATTTGGACTGCATCTACAATATAATCGGACAAGAGCAAGACTGGGTAAATCCCACTGCACATGGATGAATTTCATGGGAGCACGAAAGCTCCTGTACTTTAGATTCGGATGAGGAGATAGAGTGATGGCAGAACCAGTTACATGAGGTAACCACGTTGAACTGTAACATGATGACAAGATTGTTGCGATGCGTATCAATAGAAATAAGAGATTTACCTACTTATGATGGGTTAGGAGAGGTAGATGCTTTCCTAGACCAATTTGAGAGGGAGGTGCTGGAAAAAATATTATTCAAAGCCTTGAATTGGGTACTATGCGCTACGCCCGCAAGGTAGTGGGGTACGAACAAAGGAAACTTTGATGACTGGCGCGCCTATAGGAGAATGATGCACACACAATTTGGGAAGCCTAGAGTGCGATTAATAGAAAAATAAAATGGGAAGGATGATCCACACGCGCATTTGGCTAAGTGGACGCAGACCTGTGGGGAAAAGATGCAACCTGAGTGGGTGCATCTGTTCTGTCACACCCTGCATGTTATACCAATGAACTAGTATACAAAAACAAAGCTTCACCATGGAACAAATGAATGGGATGTCCTACACGAAGGGTTTGTGATGACTTTCAACTTTGAGGATGGACGGGATAGTATTGATGAAGCGCTACAAGAAGTAAAAGCAGCCATCTTTAGGATGTCGTCGGAGTCAGCAGAAAAGCTCAGCCTGACTGGGCTGCTCAGCTAAGTTGCATGTTGGAGTGTTATAATGTAACTATTGAGGAAGAAGATGAAGATCCAAGGAACAACGATATTCCAGAGACAGAAGGCCAGCACAAGGTTTAAGTACCATAAATCGAAAACCCCAACATAACCGCACCAGTAAATACCAAGCAGGTAAATATTGGTACAGAGGTGGAACCTAAATTCGCAAAGATTGGGGACTGCTGGGATGCCGCGATAGTGGATAAAGTCACTAAACTACTTCGTAAGTATTAGGACCTATTTCCAAACAAATTCATGGACTTAAAGGGAATAACCAAAGACCTAGGGGTAATGCGGATCACGTTAAAACCCGATGCGAAGCCAATAAAGTAGAGACCATATCGTCTAAACCTGAAATATAAGGAAAAGGTTCACATAGAATTAGATAAGATGCTTGTGGCAAGCATTATCAAGCCTATCGAGGAATCCAATTGGGTAAGCTCGATGGTGGTACAAGAAAAGAAGAAGAAGGACGAAATAAGAATATGTGTGGATCTCAAGACGTTGAACAATGCGTGTGTACATGATCCTTTCCCAACTCCATTCACCAATGAGGTGTTGGACAAAGTAGATGGCCAGGAAGCATATTCTTTCACTGATGGGTTCTCAAGGTACCACCAAATCAGAATCGCACCAAGGATAGGAGTAAAACAACCTTCGCAATAGAGTGGGGTTGCTTTCAATAAACTATTATGCCATTTGGATTAAAGAATGTACCTGTTATCTTCTCGCACATAGTTGTTGCGGCCTTCAGGGAATATATTCATAAATTCTTGGAGGTATATTTTGATTATTGGACTATATTTGGGTTGGTTAGGAACCATTTAGTGAACCTGTGCTTGATGCTAGATACATGCTGAAAAGATAAAATCACGCTTAACCTCAAGAAATGTACATTCCTTGCTCCTTTTGGGAACCTGTTAGGGCATGTGGTTTGTAAACAAGAGTTGATGGTAGACCCTGCAAAAATTGCAGTAATTATGAATTTGGAAGCACTGCGCATTGTGAAGCAGCTATGTCGTACCTTGGGACATACGGTGTACTACAAAAAGTTTATCAAGAGTTACACCCAAATCACACCGCCAATGGAAAATCTACTGAAGAAGGATGTCATGTTCTACTGGGATGATGACTATAAAAGGAGCCTAGATATATTGAAGCAGAAGATGGTTACTACAGCGATTCTTGTCTTCCCTAACTGGAAGAAAGAATTTCACGTTCGTGTTGATGTATCATGCACTGCATTGGGAGCAGTTCTCACACAAGACAACAGAGAAGGCTTGGATCACCCTATCGCATTTGCGAGTTGCAGGTTGTCTAAAGCATAAAAGAACTATTCTACCACTGAACGCAAAGGAATAACTATGGTATATGTGCTCTAGCAATATTGGCACTATTTGCTAGGGTGAGACTTCAAGATGTATATTGACCATTCAGTGCTAAAATAATTGGTCAATAAGCCTGTGTTGGGGGGGGGCGCATATGCAGGTGGCTCTTATTGTTCCAAGAATATGATTTCGAAGCTAATGTGAAGCCTAGGCGATTGAACGCAAGACTAGATCACTTGTCACACATTGAGATAGGGGAGGAACCTACCAGTTTGGAGGAAGGAATACCCGATGTGCAATTTTTTGCTATGTGCATAACGGATGGAGATTTTGAAGATATAATCCACTTTCTAACAACTTGAACTACACAGAAAGGTTACTCTGTCTAGGAAAAGAAGGAACTAGTGGTGCACACAACAGACTTTTCTGTCATTGCAGGGCATTTATACAAGATGGGGACTGATGAGATACTGTGAAGGTATGTACCAGAATTTGAACAAAGTAGCATCCTTGTAGATGCTCATGGGGGTCCCAAGGGAGGTCATTATGTAGGGAGAGCAACCACACAGATGATTTTCGGCACAGGGTTGTGGTGGCCGACCCTTCATCAAGATGCAAAAGCACATTGCAAGGCATATGACGTATGTCAAAGAATGGGAAAGCCATCATAGAGGGATGAGATGCATTTGAATACAAAAATGACATTGTAACCCTTCGAAAAGTGGGCAATCGATTTTGTAGGACCTATCAAACCTCAAGGAAAGACAACTGTGAGATATATTATTACTGCGAAAGAATAACTGACGTGATGGGTTGAAGTGTATCTAGTTAAAGATTTCACAGCCGTGACAACCACAAAGTTCTTGCTTCAACACATACTGACACGATTCAGATGTCCGAAGATCTTGATGATCGATCGTAGTACACATTTCCTAAATGAAATGATTAACACACTGACAAAAGAGTTTCAAGTATATCATTAGAAAAGCACACCATATCACCCATAGGTTAATGTGATTGTAGAAGCATTTAACAAAGTGTTGGAGACTGCACTGGAAAAAGTATGCAATGCACAGTGAAACTATTGGGACCTGTGCATCCCCACAGTATTATGGGCTTACAGGACCACATTCAAGAAACTGATGGGACAAACGCCTTTTAGGTTAGTTTATGGGGTGGAAGCTGTAATGTTGATGGAGTATATTGTGCCTAGCCTACGCATAGTAGTGCTCACAGGTATGACGAACCATGGAGCCCTGGATGAGAGGCTCATGCAGCTGTAGGAACTTGAAGAAGAAAGGTTTTTGGCAGGATTCCATCAACAGGTACAAAAGAAACGCAAAAATGCATGGCACGATTAACATATCAAGCTGTGCACTTTTAAGGTGAATGATTTGGTGTTGTTATATGACAGCAAGTTTGATAAATTCTGAGGGAAACTCCAATCCATTGGATGGGACCATATGTTATTAAGGAAGTCACAAATGGTGGTGTGGTACAATTGATGAAACTGAATGGTGAACTCTTCCTAGGCAAAGTAAATGGTAGTCAATTGAAGCCTTACATAGGTGGCTTGACCATCTGACTAGCCACAAGAAGTCCAGTAGGAAGTGGCTTTATGCGCTGCCAAACTTGCAGTAGTTCAAGCAGAGTTGGGAGGTCTCCACACGAAGATCTCTGCACCGATAGAGTGACTCGAGGTTGAGTCGTGATGTTTGTGTTGGGGGCCTATTGGGTGTGGGATCCCCCAAGGAAAGTTTTGGGGTTTAAAGCCCAAGTTTTGACTATGTCTGATGTAAAGACTCTGCGAAGCATGGGCGCGAAGCGTGATGTTGTAATTGAGTCACAGGGTTGTCCACCCTCACTTTTTGTAATGTAATGTCAGCTTGAGAGTTCTACCCATGGTCCGTGGACCATGGGATTGTATAACTAGAGTGAGGCTCTAAGTGTAAAGAGATAGATGCAAGTAAGATCTAATGATGAGGAATTGAGTCTTAGTGGAAGTGTAAAGTTGTGTTTTTGGTCGTAGAATAAGATAAGGCTCTACAGCTAAGTTTGTAGAGGCCTAGTAGTCCGTAACTGAGTGTGCGTACCCCTGGAGCTGAGTGTGTAGGGTGAGTTGAGTCTGTAACCATGGAGAAATTAATAAAGAGAAGTTTCTTATCATTCTATGTGTCTATTTCCTATTTTATGCATTGAAGTATATTGGGTATGAAGTACAAGTTTACCAGTTTATATGTTGTGCAAACTTATATGAATATGTTGAATAAGAGAATATAAGATATGTATTTGGTTCTATTGAAGCCCCAAAAATTAGGTCTACAACAAGGGGGATACCTACCCAGTCCGGACCTTGAGAGCAGTGCCTTTTCCGTTTGGGATGGTGGGTCCGTTTGGGGATAATGGGACCAATTTCTCAATTTGTGTGTGTTGAAAAGAATCGATATTTCTATTTTCTAAAGATTTCTAAGTAAAATGATTTTAATCTAAGTCTAATCTAAAAATGCAATTGTATTCTAATGAACATAAATATTTAAGTCTAAAACTAACCAGGGATTCAACTTTTCACTTATGCAATCTAAAATGATTTCGAACAACAATTGGTAATAAAGATCATTCAATCACTACAAGAAAAGAATTCGATAAAAATGAATTGTTTCGTATAAATAGTTAGTCAAAACAATTGTGAGAAGCATATCACATAATAAGTCTCTCATATATTGAGCATAAACAGAATAGTCATTACCGTACAAAAGTGCCAAATAATAATTCAAACATTCAAGCTTCCATATATAAATAACTGAGCATAAAATATTACTTTGACAAATAAGTAGAAATTATTAAGAGATAAAAGTACCATTGATAACAAGTTCTATTCATGAGCTTCAGCAACATAGATTTATCTCTTCCTAATTCAATATCTACTAAGAGTACAAAAGTGCATTTCAGTAGCAAATATTAAACATAAATATCAATCAATATTGTTCCATTCATTCATCAAAACCTTCTCTAAGGATGAAAAAGTGCATGTTCTGAGGAAACATTTTTGACAAATTTCAGGACCCTTCTCTAAATGCATAAGAGGGGTTAAAATACTACTTCCTAAATACTAAAAATATTTTATTACAAAAATATAGGAGGAATTTTAAATGACCGTCCTCATCTAAGGCAAAAATAAATCAAAATTAAAACTAAAACTGAATCTGGAAATTAACTATCTATGTATCTATTCTCTGTGGTCGCAAGCATTCAACATTGGCTTGAGGAGGCTCAGTTGGCCAACCTCTGATTTTAGTTGCCCTACAAAAACAGAATCGGCAAGTGTTGGCGCTATCTTCTCGGCAGATTTCATGAGGCATTTGAGAGTCATGCATTGACTGTGCGGTTTAACCAGGTACTGCTAGTAAGTATCCCAATTTAACATGGTTAAATTCTTGATAGACTCTGCCTTTTCCTCAACTTTCTGTCTCTAGCTCATTTGCAATGGTTGTGCCTTTGGGAGGAATCTAGGAGCAGTCTTTGATATGAGGTTTGATCTGTGAAGGTTTTCATTGACATAATCAATGACGTTGTTTGCCGTTGTAGCGGCTTCTTTTGCTGCCACGTGTTGAGCTCTGAATGGAATCACTAAGTTTCAGCCAACTTTGCTTACTGCTCAAGGGTTTACTTGTTAAACACTGTCGGTTTTAGAGCGTCGGTCCTACCATTAGACTTTAGTGCTTTTCTCCACAGTTTTCTGGCTTATAGGGGATTGAACACTTGGGGGATTTCCTTCTCGAGGGGTTTCACCCAACAATGCGCAATTAGTGCTAAGCGCTAATCGTGCATCGGAAACTCCTTCCTTTTTCTGATCTGGGCTTCCCAGGTGCTAGTTTTGCCTCCTTCATGGCTTCAACAAGGCTTGGTCAGCGCGCTTTTCCCTTTTTCAATGGTTCTTACCTTATTGACAAGTTTTTTGGTGCATTCTGCCAACTTTTCGTTTTCTTTGGCGAACTTCTCCATGAACTGCTTGTTGTAGGTTTCCTGTGGCTCTGGTAGATGATACATAAGCCTTAAATCTTGTGCAATGAATGACCAAATGAGGTCTTGCCCTTGAGTCTTGAATTATCTGTCTGTTATATCAGCACTGTCTAGTACCCACTTGACCATGTCCATGTATGGAAGAATCTTTGGTCTTGTCGCTATCTGGTGCAAGAATGAACATGCAAGTTTAGTAATTGATGCCTCAGATGACCCGCGTGAGTCTTTTGTTGCTTTAACTTCCATAACCTTGGGATTTTCTTCTTTGAGTAAACTGTACATGCCTTCCCAAGTAGTTATGTCGACTTCTTTATTACAAGTGGTGTCTGTGTATAAGAGCGTCATTTCTTTGTCTTCTACAACCAAAGCTTTTCCCTTTTTTCCAGTTACGTTCTGCACACTGCTGCGTATATTACTCTTCTTGCCACTCCTGCAAATTACAAGAAATGAAAGAATAATGGTAAGAGGTAAGGTGATGGGAAATCTCTTAATGCCGAAATGATATATCACCTTATGTGAAATATCCTTTTGATCAGATCTAAATCTTATCTCATAAATGACCACCAACTAACCACTAAATTGGCATTAATGTCCATAACTTGGTATTGGATTACGAGAAATGCTTTATTGAATGATGAGCCTTGCAGATCTATGATAAAGTGATTTTGTGATTTGCTTCACAATATCGTAGATCGCAATATCGCTAATCCATTTGTTAACAATCATTCATTACCTGATGATTATAAGAGATACGATTTGCGAGATGCCTTATCACATATCGCTGGATCGAGATGTTTTACCTTAGGTTATACTTGTGGAATATAAACTCTACGATGCGTGATGGATTTTCAAGGCACACAATCTTGCATCACGTTTTCACAATTTTGGATAGCTTGTTTATATGATGTTCCCCATTACCCTTTGCGATGTGATGTTTTATTATAGAGAGAATGATTTTATTTGGAACCTATCATAAAACTTAAGTTTTTTGGGTTTTGCGGGTGTTTCCTAAGTTTATGATAGCATGTTTTATTCAGGAAAACATAAGTGCTAGTTTTTATTTTTTAGAAGGGTCCCCATTTATTTAGCTTTATTGCTAGAACTAAATAAAAAGGGGGGTTGTTGTTGGCCACAACAATTGGTGATTCACTAGGAAGAACCAGTTATCTCTGATTATCTTTTGAATTTTCTAAACTTCCAAATAGAAATTTTTTCTGGAAAATCAAACTTTATTATAGAAATATAAAGTGCATCATGCTTTTAGTCGTTAATGGTAGTTTGTTTCTTCTATGTTAACTCTGATTATTTACTTCCTAAAGCTAGTCATCATATTTACATCAGCCACTACTTAGTTTATAAAAATAAAAACAAAGGCTCGACAGGTTTACCTGTTACCAACAATGATCCTGTATCCTACTTAGAGAAATATACAATTTTCAAAGATAAATCCATATCCACACTTGTTGTTTTTTGTTTCTTAAAGAACAATGTCTTGGTTTGGTAGCCAAATTATGACAGTGCCATTCACTTGATTTATAACTTTGTTGAATAAGTTGGCTCGTGATGAGACTCCTTGCCTTTTGATTGCAACAATTTTGAGTCTTTGCCCTATTTTGGTATGCAATTTTGTCAATGTTAACAAATCATAATATCTATGATCATGATAAGTCGGCTCATGATGAGACCTCTTATTCTTTAAGCTTATAGTGTATCATTGGATTATTCCTTGAAACTTGTAATTCCCTAGGTTGGGAGGAAGTCATTGGTTCCTTAAGAATAGCTTTGGATGACAATTATAGATTTTTTGAAAAGGGATTTTCTATAGAGAATCTTTGTTTTGTTATTTATGCTTTTCATTGATTGATATAAAACAAATTTCGACTAAAGGTTGTTTTTCATCAAAATTCGTAAGGTTGAAACTAGTAACATTTTCAGGCTTATAGCATTTGACTGCATGTTTCAATAATAATGATCGATTTTCCAAATCAGTTCTATTTATACAAGAGAAAGAACAAAATCTAAAAATAAATATTAATCTTTTTCATGAATTCCCAAAGTTTAACCATTTACAACCTGTTTTATTATCAAAATAAAGCTATTAAATACTAATTTACAAAAATAGAAGAAGTCATCTTCTATGGAAAGTATTTTTTGAGAATTTTCCCATTAACAGGTAAATATTCTCTTTTCCCTACTAAATCTTGTAACATGAAAGTGGATGGACCTATGATTTCTACAATTTGGAATGGGCCAAGCCACATTTGTTGGAATTTAGAATGTCTGCCTTTTTCTTCGTGAGCCTTGTCCCATTTCAAAACTAGATCTCCAATTTGAAAATCTTTCTTAGATACCATACTTGAATAAAAGGAATCCTTTACTAATGCTTGATGATGAGCGTGTGTGATTTAAGCCTGTTTTCATTGTTCTTCTAGCTCAAGGATCTGCAGTTGTCTTAGTTGTAGAGATGAAGTTGGTGTTTCGTCAATAAATTGAACTAAGGCCAAAGAAGGAATTCTAGATGAGTTGGGAGAACTACTTCTTTCCCATAAACTAAATTAAAGGGAGACGTGCCAATGGAAGCCTTTTGGGTTATTCGGTCTGCCCACAAAGCATACATCAAAGATTTGTGCCAATTTCTATGATTATGATGGATGGTTCGCTTAATGATTCTGATTATGTTTTTATTCATTGATTCAGCCAACCCATTCCCTTGTGGGTAATAATTGGTAGAGTATTTAAGCTTAAAACATCTTTTAAGTGCAAATTCAGTCATAGCATTGCCAGAAAAATATGATGCATTATCAAACATTAAAGTAGAGGGTAAACCAAACCTGGTGATTATGAACTAATCTATGAAATTAATGATGTGTTCAGCATTAGCTGTCTTGAGAGGAACTGCTTCTATCCATTTAGCAAAATAATTTGTAGCTGTAAGGATATACCTATGCTATTTATAAGAGTGAGGAATAATCTCACCTATTATATCCAATCCCCACTAATCAAAAGGTTGATCAATATTGACTAGTTGCAAAGGCAATGATGGCTTTTTTTGTCTCCCCACAACATTTTGACAAATTTGACATTTCCTTACATAGCTATGCGTATCTTTAAATAATGTAGGCCAATAGTATCCTACGCGTAAAATTTATGTGTTGTAGCATATCCCGCATAATGTCCACCTGTTGGTCCATCATGGAGTTCCTGCAACACCTTTTTAGCTTCAGATTTCTCAAGACATCGAAGGAGAACATAATCATAATTCATCCTAAAGAGTACGTCACTTACAGGTTCATATTGCTTATCCTTCAATATTAGAGACCTTTTCTTTGTATAATCCAAATTTGAAGGAGCATATCCATTCTTTAGATAAAATATGATATCAGCATATCTCGATTCAATATCGTTTAGGCTTACCTCATACATTTGTACCTCTTGATATGGAGATGATATTTCATAAATAAGCGATGCTTCGGCCAACATCTTCCAATGGCCTTGTCCTTTAAATATATTTGCTATTCTAATCTCAGCATCGTATTCTTGTAGGGAAGTAACCGAATTTTCTCTTTTTTTACCCACGTCTTTCTGTACTAAGAGATTTATTACCGCTGGAAACGACATTATGATCATTGTATGAGTTTTAAGAAGAAAGGGTCTAAAATATTTGATCACTTTGAAAACAGCATAAGCCTGTTTCTCAACATCAGAATAATTTAATTCAGCCCCTTGCAGATTTGAGCTAAAAAAGGCAATTGGAGCTTCTACCTTGTCTTGATTGGCTTGAGTGAGTATCGTAGCATATGATTTATCAGATGCAAATGTATGCAAAATACAAGGATCGGAAAAATTTGGAGTCGCTAATGATGGGGCATTAATAATCGCTTGCTTGATCAGATAGAATGCTTCATATTCCTCTTGGCTCCATTTGAAGAGTTAATTCTTCTTTATCATTGCTTGTAATGGTGACACAATCCTCGAGAAATCTGGAACAAAGATTTTGAAAAAATTAATCTGGCCAAGGAAGGATTGCATGGCTTTCTTACTATGCGGTAAGGATATTTCAAAAATATCCTTAATCATATTGGTATCAATATGGATTTCAGTTTTTGACACTATAAATCCAAGAAGTTTTCCTTCACTTAATGAAAAAAAGGAATTTTTTGGGTTAAGTGAAATCCCATACCTTTGGCAATGTTGGAAGATCTATTTTAAGTCTCTAAGGTGATTACCACTTTTTTAGAATATATTTTCATGTCATCCAAGTAAATCACCATTGATTTGTTTACTAATCCCTTAAATGTGATGTCCATGGCCCTTTGAAATGTAGCGCCAACATTAATCAGACCAAAGAACATATTTTGATAGGCGTAAGTACCCCATTTGGTTCTGAACGTGGTTTTTAGTTGATTGTCAGGATGGACCAGAACCTGGTTATAGCCAGAGAAACCATCTACAAAGGACATTAATTCTGATCCTACAATGGCTTGCAATATTTGTTCCATGGGAGGCAAGGGAAAATTATCCTTTTGGTAGGCTTTGTTAAGATTTCGAAAGTCAATACAAATTATAATATCTCTGTTTTTCTTTCTGACAGGAACCATATTGGAAACCCATCTAGAGTGTCGGACGGGAAAAATAATTTTGGCTTTCAATAATTTATTGAGCTCTGATTTAATCTAACTTTCGAGATTATGATGGATTTTTCTCAGCTTTTGCTAGACAGGTTTTTCATCAGCTATCATTGGGATAGTATGCTGAATAATTCAAGTGTCATAAGTCTTAAGTTCATCATAGTTCTAGGCAAAGACACTTTTTTACTATTTTAGGAGACAAACATAAGCTAATTTTTCTTCTGGGGCTAGGCCAAGACCTAGGTTGATATTCTGTGGCTTGGTATCCGTTCCTAGATTTACTAATTCATAGTTTAGAGTTGAACTATGAAGTTTTGAATTGGTAGATCTCTTAAACCGATCTTTCAAATCATATACATCTTCCAACTTGACTACAGGTTTTGGTAAAGCATTATTAATGCTTTCTTGTTGTATCTATCTGTCATGTTGGTCCTCATCAATTATATGATTTGTATAAGATTCTTCTAATGTCAAGAAACTTACAATATCAAGATCATCATTGAAAATTATCAAATTTGTAACATTATTAGGGATATAGGATCTAAAGATCAATTCAATTGAGAATCTGTCTGGACTATAGTCTTCTGAGGGGATGAGCTTGGAGGCTACATTAGCCAGGAGGTCAGCACTAGCATTTTGGAGTTTAGGAATAGGTGAAATATTAAATTTTATAAAATGGTTAGATCTTGCACTAAAGATTGAAAATGTTTCAAATGACCTGATAGACAATGTATAATATTTCGTACCTGTTTGATAACAATCTCAGAGTCTCCAAAGACTTGTAGATACTTGATATCTAATCTGATTGCCTTGTATATTCCTTGGACTAGAGCTTCATATTTTGCAGTGTTGTTTGTGCAATTGAACTCGAGTCTACATGTTAACATAGTTTTGTTTCCCTCTGGACTAACTAATACACATCCTGCTCCTGCTCCATCATTAGACTTGGAGCCATCAAAAAATAATTTTCAAAGTAAAGATTTATTTTTAAGACTATCTATAAAATTAATACATTTAGAACTATCTATTTGAGAAAAGTTTTTTACTTGAGACAGAACATAATGTTCTAAGTAAGGTGAAGCATGAGCATTGAAATTTCCTAAGAAAGAGTCAACAAAATAGTTGCCAATTATATTGTTGTTGTATGCTACAGGTTCATTTTTTCCTTCCAATTCCATCACTATGTACTTTTGGTGTCTTTCTCACTCAAAATTTATCTGATTCAGTTTACCATTGTAAGGGAGCCACATATGTGACCAGTCAGTCACAAAGTATCCATGAAGCTTTTCAGACCAATCCCTACTAAGCCATAAAATTCAAAAATGTGTACAACTAAAATATCAATGACTTGACATACCTTTGGATTAGATGATAGCCTTATGGTAACTTGGTTTAACTTGCCGATTACTTCAACTTGCAATCGGTCCAACTGAACTATGCATACTACAGAATTTTGTGGTTGGACGTTTAACTTTGCACATATCGTTTTAGGAAAAATATTAGATGAGGCTCCTGAATCTACCAAACAATTATGCAAGTTTTTATTGAAAATTTCATAAGTAAGAAGGAATGGGGGAGTATGGGATTTTGACCTACCTCCAATCAAAGCAATATCATTTGGATCAACTTTATTGCCGTATTAGTTGGAGGTCTTCCCATCTCATGAGAAGCTTGTGATATTACAGCGGCAGGAAGAGGTGCAACTGGTATTGCATGTAACTCTTTCAAAAGTAGCTTCTGTTGGTGTTTCAATTTGCTTAATTCATGAAAAGTAATGTTATCCCTAGTCTTCTTCATATCTTCAATGATATTATAGTCCATCTCTTCAGAAACAATCAGTGTTTTAGATGAAGTTGAGGGATCAGATTGGACTGGGCTTGTTTGAGTCGCTTTGGGTGATGATTTCTTACCTGCGACTTTATCTTTAGATGTTGAGCTTGCACTCTTCTATTTAGGACTAGGCCATGGAGGATCGAGTTTATTTCTATTTCTAGTACTAATTGGTAATACCTCTTGATCCTCTTCATCTGGAAGAATGATGTCCCACATTCCCTGTATTTCTACAACTTCATCTTCATCGATAGGTTCCTCGTTAGAAACTTCCTTTTCCTCTTCTTCTGATTCTCCATTTGTTATAGAATTGGGTGGCTTTGAATCAGTTGAAGGATTTTTGCTATAAGACCTGTAGGGATTTTTCGAAAAAGTCCCTACTACTTGTTTCTTAATGTCAACCATTTCGTTAGACATGGTTTTTAGGACTTTCTACAATCCTTCTAAATCAAATGGGTGTTTTGATTGCTTTTTCTGAGGATCATCTCTAAAACTACCTTCTTAGACTTTCTTTCATTGACAATGTTTTTCTTTTCTAAAGCTAAGATACGTTTCTCTACGACTATCGCTTCCTTCATGTTTTCAGCTAATGTCGCCTTGGCAGCCCTGTCAACAAAAATAACTATGTTCGATGGTAAAGAAAATATGTACCATTCACTTTGAACTTCTTCGCTAGGCTTAGAAGAAGTCATAATTTTATTCAAAAGCTTATTGAAATGCGAGTTAAAATATTTGATAGGTTCTCTTGATTCAGCCTTTAGATTTGACAGATCATTGATCAGTGTTGCTGTAGATCTGTCATCACCGAACTTAGTCAAGAATTGTTCTTGGAAAATGTCCCAACTAGTGATGGATCTTGATGGTAATGAAAAATACTAGGATCCGGCTACTCCTTGTAATGTATAAGGAAAGAGTTGGACAACAACATCTTCATTTGTAACACCATTTAAATTTATCGATAAGACAAAGTTGTTAATGTGTTCTTTAGCTAGCATGCCTATTTCAGGATTAAACTTAGGCAGCCATTTTTTAGGATGGGCCAGTAACTGACTCAAGGGGGTAGGCATTAAGGCTGCCCCTGGGTTATTCCATGGGGTTTGGGCCATCATTGAACTACTAACAGAGGAAAGCACAACGAAGTTCCTTATGGAAGGGATGAGGATGTTAAAGTTCCAATACTCCGATGGACAAAAATTTGAAGTGGAGGGGTGGATGGTTGACTTTGCAATGGAGAAGTTGGAATGGATATTGATGATGAAAGAGTCTCACTATCAGACCCTTGAGGTGATTTCCTTGCTCTTTTCCCTTTAGGTAGAGGTGATTCAGTTGGTTCAATACCAAAATTTTCACTCTACAATTTCGTTAAAGGATGAGAAGGATTGTATTGCGAAGTCACACTACCTTGAGATATTTCAGACTTTTGAGGTGATATGGAGAATCCTTGAAGTTTATGAATCAAAGATTCAACTTCAGGAGGTTCGATAGTAGATTTGTTTGAAATGTTTGGGTTAGTGGCAGTGGTTATTGTTTTCTCAACTTCTCGCTTAGGATTTAAAGGTTTGGAATGCGATGGAGAAGTCGGGGGAGATGTTGAGGGCGATTTACTCTCAGAATGGTATTTAGATTTGGATTTTTAGCCATTCATAGTTCGAGGCCCTCCTTCTTGTGCCAAATATGTTGAAGCCCTGAAAATCGGGTTTACAACAAAGGGGATACCCACTCGGTCTGAACCTTGAAAGCAACTCCTTTTCCATTTGGGATGGTGGGTCCAGCTGGGGATAATGGGACCAGTTTCCCAATTTGTGTGTGTTGAAAAGAATCGATATTTCTATTTTCTAAAGATTTCTAAGTAAAATTCTTTTAATCTAAGTCTAATCCAAAAATGCATTTGTATTCTAATGAACATAAATATTTAAGTCTAAAACTAACCCAAGATTCAACTTTTCACTTATGCGATCTAAAATTATTTCGAACAACAATTGGTAATAAAGATCATTCAATCACTACAAGAAAAGAATTCGATAAAAATGAATGGTTTCGTATAAACAGTTAGCCGAAACAATTGTGAGAAGCATATCACATAATAAGTCACTCATATATTGAGCATAAACAGAATAGTCATTACCATACAAAAGTTCCAAATAATAACTTAAACATTCAAGCTTTCATATATAAATAACTGAGCGTAAAATATTACTTTGACACATAAGCAAAAACCATTAAGAGATAAAAGTACCATTGATAACAAGTTTTACTCATGAACTTCAGCAATATAGATTTATCTCTTCCTAATTCAATATCTACTAAGAGTACAAAAGTGCATTTCAGTAGCAGATATTAAACACAGATATCAATAAATCTTGTTCCATTCATTCATCAAAACGTCCTCTGAGGGTGCAAAAGAGCATGTTCTGAGCAAAGGTTTTTGAAAAATTTCAGGACCCTTCTCTAAATGAATGAGAGGGGTTAAAATACTACTTTCTAAATACTAAAAATAGTTTATTACAAAAATATAGGGGGAGGTTTAAATGACCATCCTCATCTAAGGGAAAAATAAATCAAAACTAAAACTAAAACTTAATCTAGAAATTAACTATCTATGTATCTGTTCTCTGTGGTCGCAAGCATTTAGCATCGGCTTGAGGAGGTTCACCTGGCCAACCTCTGATTTTAGTTGTCCTGTGAAAATAGAATCAGCAACTGCTAGCGCTATCTTCTCGCAAAATTTTGTGAGGCATTTGAGAGTCATGCATTGACTGTGCCAAGTACTGCCAGTAAGTATCCTAGTTTAACTTGGCTAACTTCTTGATAGACTCTGCCTTTTCCTCAGCTTTCTGTCTCTAGCTCATCTGCAATTGCTGTGTGTTTGGGAGGAATCCAAGAGCAGTCTCTGATATGAGGTTTGCTTTGTGAAGGTTTTCATTAACATGGTCAATGACATTGTTTTTCGTTGTAGTGGCTTCTTCTGTTGCCACGCATTGAGCTTTGAATGGAATCACTAAGTTTTAGCCAACTCCACTTACTGCTCAAGGGTTTACCTGTTAAATATTGTCGGTTTCAGAGCGTGGGTCCCGCCTTTAGCCCTTAGTGCTTTTATCCATGGTTTTCTAGATTATAGGGGACTAAACACTTGGGGGATTTCCTTCTCAAGGGGTTTCGCCCAACGATCGCACATAAAAAAAATCCTTCCTTTTTCTGATCCAGCTTCCCAGGTGCTATTTTTCCCTCCTTCATGGTTTTGACAAGGCTTGGTCAGTGAGATTTGCCCTCTTTCAATGGTTCTTCCCTTACCGACCAGTTTTTTGGTGCATTCTGCCAACTTTTCATTTTCTTTGGCGATCTTCTCCATGAACTACTTGTTGTAGGTTGCCTGTGGCTCTAGTAGATGACACATAAGCCTTAAATCTTGTGCAGTGAATGACCCAATGAGGTCTTGGCTTTGAGTCTTGAATTGTCTGTCTGTTATATCAGCACTTTCTAGTACCCACTTGACCATGTCCGTGTATGGAAGAATCTTCAGTCTTGCCACTATCTGGTCCAAGAATGAACATGCAAATTCAGTAATTAATGCTTCAGATGACCCACGTGAGTCTGTTGTTGCTTTAAATTCCATAACCTTGGGATTTTCTTCTTCGAGTAAACTGTACATGCCTTCCTAAGTAGTTATGTCAGCATCTTTGTTACAAGTGGTGTCTGTATATAAGGGCGTCATTTCTTTTTCTTTTGCAACTGGAGCTTTTCCCTTTTTTCCCATTACGTTGTGCACATTGTTGCGTCTATTACTCTTCTTGTTGCTCCTGCAAATTTACAAGCAAGGAAAGAATAATGGTAAAAGGTAAGGTGACGGGAAAGCTTTTAATGCCGAAATGATATATCACCCTACGTGAAATAACCTTTTTATCAGATCTAAATCTTATCTCATAAATGATCACCAACTAACCATTAAATTGACATTAATGTCCATAACTTGGTATCAGATTACGAGAAATGCTTTATTGAACAATGAGCCCTGTAGATCTGCGATAAAGCGATTTTGCGACTTGCTTTGCAATATCACAGATCGCAATATCGCTAATCCATTTGTTAACAATCATTCATTACCTTATGATTTCGCGAGGTGCGATTTGAAAGATGCCTTATCGCATATCGCCAGATCAGGATGTTTTACCTTAGGTGATACTTGCAGTGTATAAAATCTGGGATGCGTGATGGATTTTCAAGGCGCGTGATCTCGCATCACGTTTTTGCAATTTCGGATAGCTTGTTTATATGATGTTCCCCATTACCCTTTGTGATGCGATGTTTTATTATTGAGAGAATGATTTTATTTGGAATCTATCATAAAACTTAAGTTTTTTGGGTTTTGCAGGTGTTTCCTATGTTTATGATAGCATGTTTTATTCAAGGGAAACATAAGTGCTAGTTTTTATTTTTTGGAAGAGTCCCCATTTATTTAGCTTTATTGCTAGAACTAAATAAAAAAGGGAGTTGTTTCTAGCGACAATAGGTTCCACGAAGTTAATTAACAATTATAAGAAGATAAGTAAGATTCACAATGTAACTTAGGAAAAGAGCACAGATTGTTGCCTTAGTAGCACGAAATCACCTCAGCTCCTGATTAGGGTTGCGTGAAAGCAAATATAACAAAGCGTGAAGGCCTCGTAGGCCAGGAAAGTACGCGTAGTAACCTACATGAATGTATTCATAGCTGGGTTAGACATACCCTTCAAACATCTCAAGGGTGCGGAAATTTGGTTCCAACATCCCCCCATACTGCTTTGGGTGAGACCTCAGTCCGCGCTCCGCAGGCTATTGCCAAAAGGGCTAGTAGTATAGGGATTTTTTTGGTTAATTAACTCTGAACCTGGGTCAAGCCCCAACAAGCCAACAATGATTTAGCGCATCAACGACTCGGTCGTCAGGTGCGATAACTTCTCGTGGTCTGCCAAGTCCTAGTCTTAGTGCTCTAGGTAGCTGAAAGGAGGTGCGGGACTATAAACTACACTGCTTTGCAACATAACCATTTTTTGGCTTGAGGGGGCCTGACCCAGGTTCAAAGTTAATTAGCCAAACAAATCCCTACACTATTGTCCCTTTTGTCATCAGCCCATGGAGTGAGGATTGAAGTCTCACCCAAAGTAGTATGGGGGGATGCTAGAACCAAGTTTTTGCACCTTGAGATGGTTGTGATGTCGCTTGATTCCCTCTATCCCTACCTTCATGCAGGTCGCTTCGTTCTAGGGCTTGCAAGATGAGCCATTTATCCCATCCTTCAATACCTCTGTGAAAGGGTATGGTCAACCTTCGCGTAGCATTATCCTACTGCTTAAGTACTTTCGCGCTGCTATGGCAGCGTGCCATGCAGATTCCCCAATTAGTCTAAGTGATTTGCTTATCTTATCAAATAATTAAAGTTAACAACACGTAAACCGATGTCCTTGATTGCATTCAGTTATCCAATGTATTCGTGTTCATTCGCGAATCAGATAAGCATAATAAAGGAAATTCATACATAACATATGAAGGTGCAATAACATAACAAAGACACAGAAATTGCAGAATATATTTCTTTATTAATATCTTCCAAGTGTTTATAGACATTGTCCACCCTATGCACATAGTTGTAGGGGTCCATGCACTTAGCTATGGACTTCTACCCTAGGCCTCTGTGCAATCAGCTACAGAGCGTCTACCTATGCTACAACCCAAGAATTATAATTATTTCTTCAGAGCTACTACTCTCTTACATTATTCTTCATTCTCTGTCCTTAAAACTACTTAGAGCTTAACTCTTTTTATACAATCCCATGGTCCATGAGCCATGGGTAGATCTCTTACAGCTGACTTTAGTTTACAAAACTAAGGGCGGAATACCCTTTATGACACATAATACCTTCTCTCTCTGTGACCACAATATTTGGAGTCTTTACATTTTATTACAAAATTTGACTCAACATGGGCTTTTAGCCCAAAAACTGCCCTTGGGGGATCCTACTCCCAATAGCTTGCTTTGCCTCCATCAGTGAAAATCCATGATGTTTTCATGTTTCTCCACTTAAAATATATGTACGTGATGTTGATCATGTGATTGATTTGTCCGTATTGTAGGTGGAGCTAGAAGGAGAGTTCCATATAGAGCGTCAATGCATCTTATAGTAGAAGAAGCTCGTGCTCTAGAACCGAGAAATAGATAAAGTTAAAGTATAATGGAAGAAATTTGGGCCCGAGGAAGATACATGGGAGATTCTTGATTAGATGCGGGAATTATATCCTTCTTATGATTTGATGGTTGAAGAAAATGTGCTTAGATATACATGTTTGTGTGTGTTTGTGTGTCATTGTAAATATTGTATAAACTTGTGTTTATAAAGCTTCAATAACAAATATGTTTGTCATTTTTTCAGCAGTTTTATGTTATCATAAGAGTTATAGAACACTTAGGGTGGTGTTCCCCCAAGGGGGAGGAGTTTGTAATAGCCCCAGGTTAAATTTCCATGTGAATAAATAATGTAAGGACATTATAAAAGAAAAAATCAAATGAAATACATGGGACATGTATTCCAAGTTTAATGAGAGAAAAACATTACATTGGGATCCACTTGTGGTTAATTATTTATTGGCTATGGAAAGAGGCAAAAGGAAATAAATGAAAAAATAATTATTACAAGCTAGCAAGGACATGAGGAAAAATGTGAAGAAATAAAGGAAAATGAAATAAATTCCACTTCAACAAATGGGGAAAAGGAAGAGACAAGAAAAGGATAAAAATATTAAAATACTATACATGCAAGAAAAAAGTGAAGAAAAAGAAAAATAAAAGAAAAGAAAATTGGGGAGATAACATTCTAGCATTCTCTTTAGGAAAAGAGAGGATAAGAGAGAGACGAGCTACAACACTTGGGCGCAAGAAATGCAAGAAATACACAAGCAAGGAAAGAAAGTAGCACAACAGGAATTTGAGTAGAAGCCAAGAAGAAGGTTTGAACAACAACTAGAAAGGTCAAAAAAGAATAGAGAAAAGAGTAGTGAACTAAGGATTTTCGCAAGTAATAGTGTGCATATTTATTTTACCTTGCTAGGATTTGAATGCATGGTGATGAGCAATAGTATTACAAGAAGAATTATGTAACTCCTAGGGATACTAACTTTGGTTCATCAGCCCAGGGTTTCTACAAACTTGGAGGTGGCAGTGTTGTATACATAGTAGATGCAATGGTCTACTCTTCTCACTTTTCAATTGGGGCAATAGACCACTAGGGATTTTCAAACTAACTTTATATTGACTAGAAGGAGCATTACGACCAAATGGAAAAGTGAAAATTATTCTTAATGAAAAAAGGGAATGCTACCTACTCTAGGAAACGAAAGTGCTGAATTAGAAGGTGCTAGAAAGTGACATGAAATCCTCTAGCTAAGTGTCTACACATTTTTCTTGCAAAAGAGACCTAACTTAACCTTGTATATAACATTTAGTGATTTGGACTAACTAAGAATGGAATTTTATGTAATTACTATCGTGACTATTGTATGCATGTGCTAACTTAGAAATTGCAAAAAAAGACTTTTTGGACTTTTAGTTTTATGAATGCAAATGCTAATTTCCAACTTGTTCTCTGGCAGGGGAGACAAGTATGGGGAAAAGGAATGGAATGGTTTCAATGGTATGGAAGCCAAGTGGAGGCCTAACCTAAGCTCAGATGACCATTTTTTCTCAATTCGGGCTTAAAACAGGTTGCTACAGGGTTTGCTATAGTACTACAGGATGTCCTAGTTCTACTACAAGATGCCCTATTTTACTATAGGAAACATGATGAAAGCTTATAAGGAGGTAGGAAAGGTATAATAAAGTGTAGGAAAGGTATCTGATGGGGAATAAAGCAGAGAGTAGGTGCAAATTACCCAAGGCTCAGTCAAATGCTTCCAGATGGTTGAATTTGCTCAAGGAAAATGACCGCTTTGCTTACAAAACAAGAATTCAGATTAGGGTTTGGTGGACTTTGGCAGTTGTTTCAGGTAGAATCACCCTAGGGTCTTGGGTTGGGAACCCCAATAGAGTGGAGGGCATACAACATAAAGAGACACACAAACAAGCATTCCTAATACTTAAACAGCTAAACTTGGTATAGAAGGTCTTACCCATAGATCCTACGTTTGAGGTCGTTCCGTAGGGTTTAAACCCTCTGCTTCGTCCTTACACTTTTAGACCTGCAATTCATTCGAGGAAAATCATATACACCACAAATAACTGAAAGTATGTTCATGATATCAAGGCTAGATCATATAAGCATGTAAGAAAATAAACATTAATTTGATAAGAAAATCATGACATAAATTAATGCATAAAGACCACAATCATCAAGAACAAGACAATGCCTCTTTATTAATGTAAGCTAAAGAAAATAGAGAAGAACTACAGCCTAAGTTGCCTATCGGCTCCAATAGAAACTGTCTTCCAGATCCATCCTACCCAGGCCTCAACAATCCTCCTACAGAAGTAAACATAAGGATGTCATGAAGGGATGATGAACATCTAAAGAAGGAAACAAGGATTTCCTATGAATGGGAATGTAGAAGGCATAGGGATATCTTCAGACATTATCAGGGATGTAATCGAATATAATATCAATATCTAATCCCTTTTCCTTTAGGACTTCCCATGGATATGTATTTATACTTCTCCAAATTAGTTTTTTCAATTGGGAAATAGTTGGGTCACGGGCTACAGTAGGTGGGTATCCGATCAAACCCGTAAACCCCACTCGAAATAAGGGAGATTATATATATTTTTAATGTTTTAACACCTACATGCGGGTTAGGTATAGGTTGACCCATGTGTACACGTGATTTAGATAGGGAATAATCGCATATGGAATTTAAAACATTATTTTTTAGAAAATGGACCAAGTCTAGTAGGGAAGTGTTACCCTAGGCCATATCATAGAGCATAAAATCTACCAAGGGTGTTAAATGGTGTTGTTATCACTCAGAAGTCTTCCCTATAAGTTATCAAAAGAAGGAATAATCTGAGGTAACCAAAAACCTAATCTTTTAGACTCGGGTTCTAGCCAACCTAAGTCCAGAGAGGGCTCTCCATTTATAATTTAACTTTGTTTTTAGTAGGATTTCAAGCTAGTTCTTAGGGCTCATGATGTTTTCGTTTTGATTGGATGGTGGACTTAAGAAAATAGATGAGTAGAATAAGTATTCAGGCCATTAGGCTATGGAGTCAATCAAAGAGTGGCTTAACTAGATCATATCAATTACGAAAGGAGGAGTCCACATGGCAGGCTAGCACAACGAAATTCAAATTTGCAGGTTCAAATGGATGAGGTTGTTCTAACCAAGGTAAAGGGCAATGAAGAATCCTTAAACCGAGATCAAGATGAAGAAAGAAAGGAGATCAGTGGCAAAGGGCAACTAAGAATCCTTTACTATGGACTTAGGGCAGGAAACTATGGAAGTAAGGGAGCAATTAAGAATTCCCAGACAAAGATAGTTTAGTGGAAAAAATTGAGAAAGTAAACAGTCAAGATAGAGAGCATTAAAACTAATTCTGAAATATCATTCCTTGTTTACTATTTGGATTTCATAGAGAAAACATGTGAATATTTATAGGAAAACAATGAGAAAGTAAACGGTCAAGATAGAGAGCATTAAAACTAATTCTAAAATATCATTCCTTGTTTACTATTTGGATTTCATAGAGAAAACATGTGAATATTTATAAGATGACGAGAAAACAATAATTAAACATGAAGAGATAATACTTATTTGATTCCAACTGTGCACAAGAATCCAGTGAAATGTCTCTAGCTTTATTTCATAACCCAACAAAACCGGTCTAGTCTTGAATACAATAGCTCCTTAGCTCGATATAAAATGTCTACAGAAATGTATTTTAATCCACACTAATTGCTTCAAAATGTGAAGTATTTACAAAAAATGTTACAAAATATCTCATAACAATATGAGAATTATTCTAGGAAACCAAAAATATCTTCAAACATGAAAATAGAGACAGATGGAGAACTTCCTTCTTGCTATCCCTTTTATTGTGATTGTGCTGGCTATTGTAATTCGAATTTGGATCTTTCAGTTGCTTTATAGCTGTGTGCTGGAATCACTTTGTGTCTTCAATATACTGATACTCTTTACCTACTACACTTTGACTCTGTTTCATCTGCTTTACCTGGCTTCCATATAGATTTATTGTGGTAACTTTATAGTAAATCTGTTAATTTCATCCACCATTCACCTTCAGGTAATTTCATCCTTATCGTCTTTCTATATATCTCATCAGCCTCGGTGTACTTGGAAAAAATTGGCTTGTTGACGAATAGGCGCTTTATCTCATGCTCTAGAAAAAATAGATTTTCCAAATGATCATATAATACCTTTCTAGTGGGCAGAGCTTTTACCCCTGAAGTAATAGCTTGGTTGCTAGCAAACTTGTTTAGTCTTTCAATGTAATCTTCCTAGGTCATAAGATTTTCATGGATTACCATAGGACTAGGGAGTCCCTTTTCCCTTAAAATACCAAACTTTCTCATAAATCTATCAATATCAGCTTGGATGCTTTGGCATCTTTTCTCAAGATTGAGCATAAGGTTCCTTTTGATGAGAATCTTCTTGATTTCTATGATGGTCCCTGTCCTTTCTTCTACTCCCAGTTCATCCAGCTGATACCTATTTTTACTGTTCAAAAGTTCTATAAATTGGTTGGCCTCTTTAGGTTTGTCTCCCAGCCCTTCTTTTGTTTTATGAATTGCTTTAGTGGCCACTTAAATCAGTTCTGTTTGCTCAAAAATTACTTGAATATATGGCCAAACATCATTGACAGAGTCAATGATGTTTGTCCAGAGCATTTCCTTCATATCTCCTAGTGGCTTTTGCAATGTCAAATCTTTTTCAATGACCTTTATCCTTTCTCCCATTCTTTGATTCTTCTGAGCTTCTTCCTTCTACTGTATTTGTGCAAGTTTGCAATCAGTCTCCAAACTTGAAACTTTTTCTGTAAGATTTTTAAGCTCAGTAGCTTGGATGGTTATTTCCTCAATGGATTTTACCAATTCAGTTGTCTTTTCTATGGATGTCCCTATGCTTGTAGATGTACTTGTGACTGACATAGATATACCTGGTGGAACTGTTGGTGCTAAGGAAGCAACCAATGTGGAGGGAACTGCTATAGAGACTATAGGAATCACAGTCTATGGACTGGTGGCCAACTCACTATGTCTAGACTTAATCAAGTTATCTAGCTCTTTCTCTGTTTCTTTTAGTTGATCATTCAGCTTAAGGACTAAGTCTATAAGCTCCTCCTCATTTTGAGTTTCTAATACTTCAGTTGTTTGTGGATGATGCAGAGGAGGAATTTTAAGTTGCTTTTTAAATGTAACTATATCATCATTTTTCTTCTTAATTAGCTTTTCTGCAGCCTTTACATCCTTGGGATCATGTCCCATCTCTATGATTAAGTCCTCTAAGGGCTTTATCTTGGTATCCTTGGCCTTTGAATATGCCTTCTCTAACTAGAATTGCGTTGATATATTATTCAATAAATTTTGGAGTTGGTGTGTTGTAATGGCCTTGCTGGTCAATGTAGAATAAACCTTTTCCCTAGTCTGTTTGTATAATTCTATTTGGTCGATAGGATGTATATCCTTTGCCAACACCTCAAAATCTGTCTTTAAGTAATCTGCCATAGACCTGGGCTACTGTGTTGTAGGCTTCATGAAAGTCATTTTCATTTTACCATATTTTACGTCATAGGTTGACATTAGCCTTGTTTGATTAGTAGGAGCCATTTTAAGGTATTGTGCATAACTTTGGGCCTTTAATATTTCATTTATGGCCTTTATTTCTTTGTATTTCTCTCTAATGTCTTGGTTCTGGCCTATTGGAGCCCTAAAGGAGGATACTTCCACGCTCTGTTGTCTCTCCAGCATTTGAGCTTATGAAGTGGAAGTCTCTTGTGTAACTCCAAAGGGAGTGGTCTGCCTGCTTTCTGCTCTTTCTGTACCTGTGGTTCTAGCTATTTCCTCTGTGAACTCTTGTTCTGAAAAAGGATTTAAACTTTGCCTTTTGACATAGGTTTGTGCAACAGGTCTACTAGAAGGAGTGGCCTCCTCTCTATCTCTTTTGGGATTCTTCTCCCCATTTAGAGGAGTTTGTACAATATGAGGATTACTCATGATGTGTTTCGGCTGAGCCAACTCTTTTGATATGTCTAGTTGTTCAGATTCCTCTTGCTCTTGAGGTCCTTCTTCTGCTAGTTGTTCACTGTGTTCCTCTGTCTCCCTTTGGGATTGGGGATTCTCCTAGCACCTATACAAAGGAATCTTCGTCAAGTCTTCTTTCTAAATCAATCAACTCATTATTGGCAATAGTTTTTGTGATATCCTTGTCTACTAGAGTATTCTCCACCCATTCCAGTTGATTTGCATATTGTTTTATTTTAGGAATTCAGTGGTGGATGTAGGGAGACAATTTGTTTTTCTGTCTTCTATTACAGATGACATCAAAGGGGTCATATCTCCAAATGAAGATTTGTTTGAGTTTGAGCCCTTGAAGGATTTCCTATGCAACTCTTCCAACTTCTCTATTGTTACACACAAAGGGGCCTAGTTGGTGTTTCATAAAGAGTTGTGCCTTTTCTTAGCCTTCACAAAATGTACCTCGTTAGAGTTGATTATCTGCTTGTAGTACCCAGGGAAAATAATCTCATTGGGAGGTAACTGGGCAATTTGTAAGGTGCCAATTCATAGCCATATATTCTGATTTTAGTGTGATTTTGGTATAAGTACCAATCTCCCACTTTGTACTGTTTGGACAACTATAGGACCGTACTGATATCTGTGCTGTTCCTTGGAGGAGGACTTCCTATCAACATGGTTGCTACTGGATGCACAAATAGATCTATAAAATTTGTATATGTGTATGGAGATTCATATTTGTGGATTAAAGGGGTTTAGAAGACTACTAATCTCGGATTGCCTCTGGTGTCAAGCTTCTAAATAGTCAAGGGAAAATTGTCAGCTTGATAATATAGAAAGAGATGATACAACACTAATGAGTACTTGAATACTCTCGCATTTTCCAATCGCATTAACTGATCATGCATTTCATCTAAGATGAATTTGGAATAGTCAAACATGATGGCAGAGGGCTTCCCAGGAGTGAAAATGGACATGTAGGCAAGAATAATTTCATCTACATACTCACTAGTAGTATAACCTAGAACACTTGATATCATTGATATGATGTCTTTGCCAAGCTGAGAAAAAAAGGCTGACATGTAAGGAGGGGGAACCTTTGGTATGTGTTTTTCTTCTATAATGAAAGTCTGAAATAACTAAGCAAGTTTGATAGAGGTAACTGTCAGGAATCTATTAAGCAGGTCTCCAATAGAAAGGGGAGTAAGATTTTGACTAGGTTGTAACTGCAACATTTCATTTATGGATTCAACGGTGATGTTGAAAAGAATTGTCTGGTCGGGGACATCACTGTTCTTAAGGTGGGATTGTAGTTCGCATGACAATAGTGAACAATTTCAAGGAAGATATGGATGTTGGGGAATTGATTCTTAGGTAGGTTTGATTCCCAAAGACCTATTTTGTTTGCATGGTTCAAGTACTAGTCTCTGTACTTGCAGCCTATTTTCAATGGGAATTCTTCAACAGAGATATCTTTGATTTGAAATTCTTTGTCTACCAATGGGAGATGGTCTAAATCCCTGTGGGTTGTAGAAACTAGTAGGACATTCAATGCAACTAGTGCAACCATCCTTGGTTCTTGTGGATTCAAGGATAGGGGCAAAAGCTTTTTTGTCAAATTGGGGGAAAATTGCTTCAATTCAAAATGGTTTGGAGTTGCTAGGCACTTGCTTTACTGAATTACTTAACAACTTAAAGAAATTGAGTAAAGGTCTAGGAATTAAACAAGGTTTCTCAATTTTTTAGGGTAAATACCTGGTTTTGACTCTAAATGGATTGATGGGCAGCTGTGCACGGTTTGCAGGAAGCGCACGTGACTGAAGGATGGTCTAGAAGTTTAGCAGCTTGAGTAGGTTGGTAGTTGGACGTGGGTTGATGGTTGCACATACTCTGGTGCTTACATGGAGGTCTGAGTGGTATTTTTCACAAGAGAACTAAAAACAATGAGTTTTTCAAAGTCAATTATTTTGGTGGGTACACGAGGAAAGGTACATTTGGAGTTAAGCGGGGGATGAGATGTTTTGTTGTCTAGCAGGAGGTGGTAAGTGGTTTTATTTCGCATAGCTTTTGGGCTGAAGTGGTTTCAGGGGAAGGCCGCCCGATGCCATACATTGGGAGCCACATAGCAGCGAGGTGAACAATGAAACCACCCATAGTGGGCGGGTAAAGGTCGGCTTTTGGAGGCCACCCGATATGATCGTCAATCGTCAGATCAAATGGCACCTGATCATGAAATGATCAATAGAGGGACCTGGCAAGGTTTTTAAAGCAGCGAGTTTTAATTAATCAAGAGTTATGGAGGATTAAGGACGTCGGGGATGATTTCATTGGCGGGGCTCGATTATTAACTAACCACAGAATGATTAATTAATTTGTTTTATTTCAGCGAAGGGTGTTGGTTATTAATTAATCATTGATCGAGTAATTAACCCGATATTTAATAAAGTTTATTTTTCAAACTTTGGGACAGGATATTAATATTAATGGGTTTTACATATACATAGGGGAAAAGGGTTATTTTCTCACGATTTAATATATAAATAAAGTCAAAATTTTATATGAATGAAGGTGAAAAATGTTTGTAGCGCCAAGTACAAAATGAGTTCTTTTCAATTTGTTTTGTTTTTCACATAGAAAACATAAAAACTTAGGCTAAGTATGAATTTGTGGGTTTTTGTAAAAAGGGGTTTTCTTGGGAGGTGATCACCTTTCTAAGGTTTTATCCATAGGGAAACGGGTTTATTAGGGAAAATGAGTTTATTTGGGAATATGAGTGAATTATGGAGGGGGTGAATGCTTATGAGAGGACTTTTAGTACATAGGACCTATAAGTTATTGGGTCGAGTTTTCGGTCCCTCTAGAAGTCAGAGAAATGCTTTGAGCCCCTTTAACTTAAGAGTTTAGGTACTTTAAGACTTTCTTTGGAAATTAGTTAAGTGAAAAATGTAATGAATGAGGGAGATTAATAAATTGACTTTTTGTACTTTGGTAAATGCTAAATTTTCATCCATACTTTAGAAATTTGATGATGAAGGTAAATGATATGATCTTATCTAATGAATCATCACAATTCTGCATCCATTCAACTATTTACCCATCTACTCATCCTACCATTTTTACTTCTCTTTATTAGGGTGCACTTAAGCTGGAAAACCCTTTATCAAAACTTTTTCTTTCCTTTCATAAAATTAATATATCTAACCTTATTACATCCAAGGGCTTGGATTAAACAGTTGAACTCCTTTTATTTACTCTACGTATCTACATATATGCCAAGATTAAACAGTTTGATTAGATTTTATTCTCTATCTCCAAGCATAAAATTGGAAACATGAAATAGATGAATTTAAACATTTTGACCATCCATGGATTGTGGTAACGGTAACAAGCTGCACAATCTTTTATTCTACATCGAAAGTAAATAGTAGTGGCATTTTGTCTTGCACACTTTCATGGTCTTTTTGTTTCTTGGGGTTTATTTTTCATCTTTTTTGACCTTTTTATTCTTTTTGTCCTTTGATTTTTCTTTTAGGACATACCATCTTTACATTTTTTAATTTTTTGAATATGGAAAACATTTGCAGAAAGCAAAGGTATGTACATATTACAGATTTGACCTCAGCTATTCAAAAATTAGGACTCCAATTGGTATAGGAACATAACAGGTGCTATAACAGTAGCGTAGGTGGAGAAGACTTGGATGAGGAAAATGTAATGAGGTCTCCCTACAGATCAAAAGATCCAACAACAACATACACTCTTTTCTTCATTTATGTACAATTTCATTTATACATGAAAAATATGAGTTGAATGGAGGAAAATAGAGTTATCAATAACTAATGACCAATTTTATGAATGGAAGTGCTTCTAAACCATATAAAAATAAAGAAATAAAGAATGAAAATGACGGATACTTCTAAGAAATTTAGAGACAGTGATCTATTCAACAAAATCCCCTAGGTTATGCAGTAATCGAGCAATAACTTTGTTTTTTTAGTTGTGTGAATGGAACCCTCAAATCATGAACCCATAAGGGAGATGAGGTAAAGGATACTATCACAATATTTTCTAAAGTGTTTACTAAGAACTATTGTGACTATTGCATGCATGTGCTAACTCAGAAATTGTAGAAAAAGCCTTTTTGGATTTTTAGTTTTATGAATGAAAATGCTAATTTCCAACTTATTCTTTGGCAGGGGAGACGTGTATGGGGAAAAGGTGTGGAATAGTTTAATGGTATGGAATCCAAGTGAAGGCCTAACCTATGCTTAGATGACCATTTTTTCTTAATTCGGTCTTAAAATAGGCTGCTACAGGGTTTCCTGTAGTACTACATGATGTCCTAGTTGTACTACAAGATGCAAGGTTTTACTATAGGAAACAGGATAAAAGCTTATAAAGAGGTAGGAAAGGTATAATAAAGTGTCAGAAAGGTGTACAATGGGGAATAAAGCATAGAGGAGGTGCACACTACCCAAGTCTCAGTCAAATGCTTCTAGATGGTTGGATTTGCTTAAGGAAAATGACCACTTTTCTTACAAAACAAGAATTCAGATTAGGGTTTGGTGGACTTTGGCAGTTGTGTTGGGTAGAATCACCCTAGGGTATTTGGTTGGGTACACCAATGGAATGGAGGGCATACAACATAAGGAGACACACAAACAAGAAGTCCTAATACTTAAACAGTTAAAGTTGGTATAGAAGCTCTTACTTGTAGATCCTATGTTTGAGGTCATTCCCACAGGGTTCAATCCCTTTGCTTTGTCCTTATGCTTTAAGACCTGCAATTCATTCAAGGAAAATAATATACACCAAAAATAAATGAAAGTATGTTCATGATATCAACGTTATATCATATAAGAATGTAAGAAAATAAGAATTAACGTGAGATTTTATAAGAAAATCATGACATAAATTAATGCATAAAGGCCATAATCATCAAGAATAAGACAGTGCCTCTTTATTAATGTAAGCTAAAGAAAATACAAAAGAACTACAACCTGAGTCATGTATCAGCTCCCATTGAAACCCTCTTCTGGATCATCCTACCTAGGCCTCAAAAATCCTCCTCCATAAGTAAACACAAGGGTGTCATGAAGGCATGATGAACATCTCAAGAAGAAAATAGGGGTTTCCTATGATTGGGAATGTAGAAGGCATAGGGATATCTTCATACATGATGAGGGATGTAATCAACTATAATATCAATATCTAATCCTTCCTTCTTTAGGCATTCCTATGGAGATGTATTTATACTTCTCCAAATTAGTTTTTTTAGTTGGGAAATAGTTGGGCCATGGGCTATAGTAGGTGGGTATCCAGTAAAACCCATAAACCCCACCATAATTAAGGGAGATTTTATATCTATATCTCTCTCTCTCTCTCTCTCTCTCTCTCTCTCTCTATATTATATATATATATAATATATATTATATATATATATATATATATATATTATATATATATATATATATATATATATATATATACTACACACACACACATATACTGGGGTTGGGTATAGGTTGTCTTCCATGTACTTGCACTTTAGATAGGGCATAATCACATATGGGATTTAAAACATTGTGTTTTAGAAAATTGACCAAGTCTGGTAGGGAAGGGTTTCCCTAGGCCATATCATAGAGCATCAAACCTAGCAAGGGTGGTAAATGGTGTTGTAATAATATCGTATGTCAAGAGGACTTGGATGAGGCAAATGAGACGAGGTCTCCCTGCAAATCAGAAGCTCCTGCGACAAGATATACTATTTTCTTCATTTATGCACAATTTCATTTATACATGAAAATATGAGTTGAATGGAGGAAAAATAGAGTTATCAATAAATAATGTCTAAGTTTATGAATGGAGGTTCTTCTAAACCATAGAAAACTCAAGATATCAAAAGTGACAATGGCATATACTTCTAGGAAATTTAGAGATAGTGATCTATTCAACAAAAAACCCTAGGTTATGTAGTAATCGAGCAATAGCTTTATTTTTTTTGGTTTTGTGAATGGAACCCTCAAATCATGATCCCATAAGGGAGATGCGATAAAGGTTACTATCACAATATTTTCTAAATTGTTTACTTTCATCATGATACCACTGATCTATCTATCCATAAATGGAAGAAAACTAAGTAATCACCCAAATACTTGTAGATTAAGCAAAACCAAAATCACTTCAACAACTAACTATGAATGTAATCTAAGCATACATGTACATAAAGAGGAACCTCTACTACTAGGGTTGGGCCCTAACCCAAGAGGTTTAGCACTCTGAGTAACCTCAGTGTTGGATCAAGGGAATGCTTTTCATTTTCATTAAAATATCAAAAATACATAAGATTTATCAGTTAGAATTTCTTAGCTTGAAAATGACTCTTGGTTGTAACAAAAAAAATTGAATCCTAATGAGGATCTATGCCTTCTTATTTATACAATTGAAGCTACCAACAGCTTCCTTAAATTTAAGGAGGCTTGGATCCCAACTCGATATCAAATTGCCTTCAACTATCATTAGATTGGCTACCAATGACCTCAGTGGATTGGCTACTTGTAACTCCGAGCTGATGAGATCTATTGGAGGAATATTTGAGTGAGTGAGGATTTAAGGAGGGAGATCCAATCTCCTAAAATCCCTCTTTCTTTTCTGCTTCGAGTTCCTACATTTTAATTAGCCAAAATTGCTCCAAATCCTACAATTAATGCACATTAGGCCACATGACATAACATCTCATATTTACCCTTCTCACTAAGATAAATATAACAAAACATGTAAAGAAAAGTGAGAAAAGTTGATTTTAATAAGCTGGAGAGTGGCATTAAGGTCCATATGATTTACCTATTAATGAGCCTCATCATCACCCCCCTATTGAAAGTGTTTCTCATCCTCCCAATAGCTTAATCTATGCCCATGTCTTTCATTGCTCTTTTGGCCTCTCTGATATTCCAGGCTTTTGTTGATGTATTCTCCTCTTATGGGTAAAATCCTGCATACTTCTTTATTTCCTCTCACTTATTTCTTTCTTCTTCTTCCATTCCTCCTTCTAACATACCCAATATCAATGGTGGATTGTGTTTCAAGCCAATCCAGTTGATTTTGAGTCTTTGGAGTGCCTTCTTATACAATGGGGTCCTCTCTACACTACAAGAAAAAAACAACATTAGTGAGGGTCATGCCTGTGATGGACCTTTAAGGTCCATCACCAATGTCACATATGGTGATGGTATTTAAAAAAGCATTGTTGTAAGTGTATATAGTGATGGTCCTTTAAGGTTTGTCACCAAAGCCATTTTCAATGACACTTTTGGTGAGGGTTGTTAAAGGCCCGTCAATAATTCTCTCTTTGGTGACACTTTTGGTGAGGGTCATTAAAGGCTCATCACTAATTCTCTCTTTGGTGAAACTTCTAGCGACAATATTTTATTGACCATCACTAATGATATTTTTGGTTACTTTTGGTGACTGCTAATAAATGTTCATCATCATTGATCATTGCAATGATTTTTTGATGACACTTCATGCCTATGACGGACTTGTCAGGTCTGTCACCAATGTCGCATATGGTGACAGTCTTTGAAAAATCGTTGTTGTAAGTGTGTATAGTGATGGTCTTTTAAGGTTTGTCACCAAAGCCATTTTCAATGACACTTTTGGTGAGGGTAATTAAAGGCCCATCACTAATTCTCTCTTTAGTGAGACTTTTGGTGAGGGTTTTTAAAGGCCCATCACTAATTCTCTCTTTTGTGACACTTTTAGTGACGATCTTTTATTAACGCTCACCAATTCTCTTTTTGGTTACTTTTGGTGATAGTAAAAAAAAATTGCCTTCATTGATCACTCCAATGAGTTTTTGATGACGCTATGTACCTGTTACTATATTTTTTTTTGTCAAAATATAATGATTTAAGACCATTGTTGTGGAGTATTTTTCATTATGTGTCGATAGTCAATTAATTTGTTAAGAAGTAATTAGTGTTTATCATTTCCCTCAAGTCGTAAGAATATAGTTTGCTTATGAGTCAACACATGATTCATCTCTATTAGGTTTATTATCAATCAAATTTCCTTTAGATAAAGTTCCACTAGTGTGTGTAGGAACTATATTATATAATACACAATCAAGCTTTGTTAATTATATCAATGAGAGAGACCTAGCACTCCTCAACACTCATGGCACACCTTAACAAGTTTTGGAACAATACACTAACATTCCTTGGCACCTTGCATGCCTTGGAACATATTTGTACCTAGAATATCTTTGTACCTGGAACATCGTTGTACCTAGAACATCTTTCCATGAGTAGGATGCCCAAGAACATGTTGGCATGCCCTAACATAGCATAACACTCCCCTATCATGTGTTGGCATGCCCTGTAGTCCCTATCATTCCCTAGAATACCTTGGCATAATATTTCATTGACAAACATTAGCACTTTGCACACATTAGCACTTGGCATGTATTGGAATGTATTATTAGTGTGCCTAGCATGCCCCTTTTGGAAAAGATAAAGTCTCAACTTATTAACCCTCTTATGTGTTCATTTCCTTGCATTTTAGCTTGGTTATTCATTTTGTTTCCTTGAAACTCCTTGACACATATTGGCATACTCTGGCACCCTGCACATCATGGCATGTCTTAGCACCTGGCATGCCTCAGCACTAGTTAGCATACCCCAAAACTATCTAGCACACTCGAACAGTCCTTAATATTCCCTGATATTCCCTGGCATGCCTTACTTGTGCTTAGCATACCTTGTCACTCCCTCCTTGGCATGACAGCTAGCACTCATTCACACTCCCTGACACACCCTCATATTCATTCATTTCCATGCATTTTGACCTAGTGCTCCCTTGTGTTTTCCTAGTACTCCCTAGCATTCCTCATCATGCATTGGCACCCTCTAGCACACATTAGCACTCTTTGATATGCTCTACCACTTCATAGCATGTATCACACTCCTTAATGCACATTGGCACTTGGAACATGTTGGCACTTGGCAAGTGTTATAAGCATGTTTGCCATGCGTTGAGATGAATTGGTATGCTTTGGCATGGTTTAATATTATATTTATTTGAGATCAATTATTGGAAACTAGATGAGAAGAAATGAAGGAATATTTGGCACTTAGAATGCATTGGCACTTTGCACTTGGCACCTATTGGCACCTAGTGTTGATGTACCTAGCATGCCTCTCATGGAAAAGGTAAATCGATCACTTACTAACCCTATTATGTGCTCATTTCCTTGTAGTTTAACTTATTCCTCCCTTCTATTGCCTTGACAGTCTCTGGCATGCATTTTCACACCCTTGTACATCTTGGCATGCCTAAAAACTTGACACATCTTAGCTTTTTTGACATGTCTTCATACTATCTGGCACATGTTATCATGCCCTAGCATTCCCTAACACACCTTCACAATCATGACCTCACAACTAGCATTACATTTTTCAATGACTTGGGAACCTTACATTCACTAGAACACCTTGACACTCCCTAGTTTTCATGTCCTCTATTATCCTCAAGAATGTCACAGGTTGATGAGGAGATCGACATAGGTAACCATAAACCAAGATTTTAGTTTGGTAGCTAGCCCTACCAAACCAAATAGGGTTCTCTCTATGAAATCAGAGCCGAGAGATGACTAGAATGTAAAATATTTTAGGCTATATAGATAGGCTCAGGTGGGTTTTGGAAAATTTATGCACATTATGTTTGCTTGATGACCCCACCTCCATTGGTTGTACTAACATGGTTTGGTGCTAGCTTGGTGAAGTGGTTATATGCATTTTCAAGGATGCCTCAATGAAGGTGTCCGGTGTCATGTTATTCTCTTTTAATTGATGGAGTACTATAACCTTTATGAGGTTGTGGTGAAAGAGGCTGGGATAATGCACTTTTCCTTTCAATTGCACCCTTTCAGACATTTTGGTTAGGCTCGTATACAAGTAGTTGGACAAATTTATAGACTTGGGAGTCGTAAATTGCATGAGCAGTCTTATGTGGTATTGATATAGCCTAGAAAATATTCCCCCACATGTGAAGGAATTCATGATAGCCTTCATCAATGGTGCATATCTCTCCAACAAGATTCTAAACGGGAAAACATGTGAGTGAGCTCCTTTGTATTGTGATTCCAAGAAGGGTTTGTACTCTTCTAGGTCTAGGTTCATGCCCTTGAACCAGTTCTTAGCATGGTTTGGTATGCATGTAGCTTGAGAGATGGCATCCACTAAAAACATGAAATCAGTCCCTGCAATGGTGATCTTGTCTTCCTTCAAGGTGAGGGAAAATATACATGTGAGATGCTCATCATAACCTACTTCCTGCACTCTTTGACAAAACCCTAAACAATTGACATCTTCAAAGCATTTCATGACAAATGGGGAGGAGGTGATTTCACTACAATTAAATAGCGAAAACCTCAATATCTTCCCCCCTTCAGTATCTTTAGACCAAAATAATTGATGCTATTATAGCTAGGTGCCTTTGGGCTAGGCCTAAATCCACAAATAAGATACATTTGGTCTATTTAGAGGTGCTTGCGAGACATGAGAATGATTGAGGGTGGGGTATAAAGGGCACATAATGTTTTAGTAAGGCTTTAATTGTCAAGAAATTACGGAAAAATTTCGAGGGAAAAGGTATTTGGTAATAGGTTATTAAATAGAAATATCTAAAAAATAGACATCTTAAGGAATGGATTAAAGAGGCGGTTGCAAAGAAGAAGGTGACATCTTATATATGGAGAATCATGATGAGAAAGAAATATTGGCTACTATGAAATCTTATATGGGAGGTTGGAAGGGGGAATAGGATAGAAATATGACTAGATGATATCAAAGGAGTGCAGGGAATACATACTCTTTCTATTCGCATCCTTGAGAATTTACATAAGAAAAGGCTTTACTTTATCAACTAAATCTCTTGAGATTGAGGATCTTCTTCTATTACAAGATATTGGCTTAATGCATTTGAACTTGGATTTCGAGATGATCTATTTGTGGAATGGGAACCTTTCACAACACAGTTAAGTCTAACAGGTTTAAAACTCACTGAGAAGAAAGAAAAGCTAAAATGGGAAGGTGTTATGTATAACTAGCAGATCTCTATTAAAGAGTTTTATAAACATATTTCTCATGGATGTGGCTTGAATGATAACGCTTTTTAGTTTCATAACACATGGAGATGGGATATATCTCTCAAATTAATTTTTTTTTGTGGATGGTGGTCTACAATAATATTTTAACTTGGGATAATATCCATAAAAGGGGCTTTCAGGATCTTGGAAGATGCTCTTTATGCAAAGAAGATTTAGAAGACATGGACATGTATTTCTAACATGTCCTTTTAGGATCTCGATATGGAGTGGGGTTCTTCAAACACTTAAAATACATGTAATCTAGAACATGGTCTCCATTTAGAGATGTCTCACTCAATGATTTGAAGGTTTCGAGACATATTGTTCCTTGCCTTTCTATATTTTCTAGGGCATGTGGAGAAGCAAGAATGAGAATATTTTTGAACAAACGGAACCAGATACTAGAGATGACTATTTAAAGATCTTTGCATATTTTAGGGAGATATGTCTAATAAGGAGGAACAACCTAGAAGACATTTTTGACTCGTGGAGATATGGTAATACTTTTTTTTTTTTTTTTTTTTTTTTTTTTTTTTTTTAAATGGAGCATCCACCAACAAGGTTTGTGGAAGTGGGACACATTTGGTTTTGAAGCCAGACAACACCTTCCATTTCAGTTGGTATAGTGGCATAGGGTCAAATAATAGAGTTGAGATAATCATACTCTTGGGGGCTCTTCTATGTGCTAACTAGCTTTCAATTGAAGATTTACCTCTGTTTGAAGATTCCAGGATGATCCTAGATTAGGTACAATTGAGAACAAAATTTGGACCACCTTCACTTACTTTTTGGATGCAATTCATAAGATCTTTGATGAATACCTTTCATATATTGGCCTCTAATAATGTATATAGAGAGCAGAATCAAGTGGTAGATCTCCTATCAAATAAGGGATGAAACTATGTGCCAAGGAGGATTTTCTACTCAGTTCTTGACAAAGGAATTAGTTGATAGTGCTAGACCCACCAACATGTCAAGGGGATCTCCCAGGCAAGTAGTCCCAATTAGGCCTCAGACCATTTGGTGTAGGAGTCCTAGCAGTGGGTCATAAAGCAATTCCTTGATCATGATGTCGCACAGAGGCAAGTAAGATAACTTTGTCAGTAGCAAGGGTGTGACCACTACAATGAGTCAAGGAAGGTGCATGAGAGGTTCTAACATAGGTGGGTTGGGATGAGTGTACCCCTTGGAAACCTGTAACAATACTCAACTAGGAAGGGAACACACGAGCAAAGATGCATCACGAGCTGAAAAGTAGGTCAGCCGACAATCCAAAGTGATAGTCAAACCAACAACACATCTGCAAGAAGATTCATATAATTGCATAGAAAGTAGTTCATACACATCTGCATAAGTTAAACAACATATATCACTATAGGAATTGGAAGAGTCCAACTACAATAACAACATATGCATGAAAATGTGCTGGCCCTTATTATATAAAGAAATGTAAGTTCCAATCATACAATAGATCCATGTAAACCTGCTAGCCCCAACACTGGAACATTATAGCCACATCCTATTACAGATCCATTTGGGCACATCAATTCCATCATCTAGATTAGTGTTTTAGGGCTCATCAAACCCTATTTCAGTTGCTTCATAAACTAAACAAGTCACCCCTTTGAATGCCTCCTTCCTAGATAATTTCATGACTTGAGGACATCTAGAAATAGCCTCTAGAAGGACTAGTGCAGGTAAGCCCTTATGAAGGTGTGTTGCAGAGCAGTTAAGTCCACTGCCAGGGTGCTCTCCAGAGCACTTAGGCTTCCTTTTACATGCGCTGGGCAAGAATGAGTGAAATTCACATAGGGTTTGGGGAATATTCTTATCTTTTGGAGTCATCTAGAAGGATCCATCACTTATCAACTTCGATGAGCTCGAAAATTAATGAGGAATGAGTTAAGGTGCATCCTATCCTCTCATCCCTTCCTGCATGGAACTAATTCTAAGTATGCAAGGCCATTCAATGCCACCATTAATGACAAAACCTCCTTGATCTTCCTATAAATTTACCACTCATCTAAGTGATTAGGGGCTGGATTATGTTGAATTGTAAGGAGATAACATTGCTATGAGACTTGAATTTGGAGCAAATGATGTGATGCCACAAGCTTGTCTTCCTTTTGATGTGATGTGGATGGGATCCAAGATGAAGGAATGACTTTGAATCAGACATGGATGGTTGTAATTCCTTATTCTATCTAATAAAGTTTTTGAACCTTTTTCCATATGTTGTGTTCTTTCATAATGATTATATGTATGAATTTATTCTAATTCCTTTCATTTATATTCAATGAATCGTATGCTTTGATTGGTTTTTGTCTTCTGTTGTGTTTTCAGGGTACTTCTCAAGCGGATTAAGTACAGGAAGGAGCGATAGAATCGATACAAGGGAGACGAGAGGAAAGTAGAACTACAGGTAGGCCTTCTATCCCCTCTTCTTATGTATTATTTATAGGAAAAGTCTAAAACGCTTTAAACTATTGTTCTAGGCACAACTACGTGTCTAATGAATTAACATTTATCCATAGACGTTAAATTCTCCAAAACAAATTGGCGAATCCACTGGGCAAGAATCCTCTTTCCTAGTAGCTTATCCACCTCCTAAGACATTCCTGTAGACCCTACTTCTGTTCATTGACTATATTTCAGCTCTTTTGCATTGAATTTTGGTCAAAAATTGAGGTTAGATGACTCTTGAGTGGCCTCTCAGAAATCAGCGCAGACTTGGTCATGGGACAGTGCTATACAGAGCACCCTTGAGTGAGAGATAGTGCTCTACAGTGTAGTTAGGCCATCTTTGACCTACACTAATCAACCTTAGGTCAAATTCCCACCTTTGGAAAGTGTTTTTGCCAACTTTCTCCATTTGTTTGCTTGTTGATTAATCAATGAATGTCATGTCTCAAAGAAAATCTTTTTATCTCCTTTGCCAACCCTACTTTGATTTGATTGATTAATGTTTCTTTAATGTTTTCTTTGTCATTATTAGTCTATAGTCAAAGTTAGAATATAGTTTATTAATATTCATTTGAAAGAAAGTGTCGTAAAGTCTTCTCTTCATTCGAATTAGAATTGTTGTAAAAGTCTTTGTTCTTAGGAAAGATTGATTGATTGTACGTTCATATTTCCTTTTTGTTCATCATAACATTAAGGGATTCTAAAAGAAAAACCTACATTGTTCATATTGTAGTTTGTGAATGCCTAAAAGGAATAGCTAGGGAATTTGCATTAGTTGTGCTCTTTGCTCTTTGTCAAAGATCTGATTGCTCTATCACTACTAGCTAAGATTTTCATTGTTAAATTGAATGGAAAGAATGCTTATCATATTAGTTTCATTTTAGGAATTGCAAACATACATCAAATGGTGAACCTTGGAAGGCGAATTCTAAAGAAGATCAACTTAAAATTTATCTGAATTTACCTTATGGAGCATTGTCACCTAACAAAAAACATTTAGTGGTTCTAGGCTAGAGACGTGTTCCAACATCGTAAAACAAATCAGTTGTCACTAACTTGTCCACAATACATCCTGAGTGTGATACCTCATTCCACGTACGTTAGTATGTCGTAGCTTGTCCACGTACCTTCGGGTATATAGGGCGGTGTTACAGTATGTAAAGTATATGGGAATGCTCTCACTGTGTGGTTTTGCATTAGAAAATGCTTATACGAATTGGGCCTCCACGTACTTTTGGGTATATATGGAAGGAAAACACTAGGTTTCTATCCATCCTTAGGTAACCAAGTCAGCCACCTTGTACACTGTGGTACAATGAACACAAAATTTGGGGATATTTCCTTCCTGTACTTCTCAGTTCGTCGAGAGGTATTTGCAATTCACAATTTCTTGGTTAACCTTTTGCCTACATCATCCCTCTTTTGTTTTGTTATGTTACTTTGACTAAAATAAAATTAATTGACTGTGGATAACAACCTTCATGCTCACTCCTTAGTTCATCTTAGGTTGAAACATATGGCAACAAATTCAGAGTCCACCGATCAAGGACCTCCTTTTCATGGGAATCCTAGTCCTTTTCCTCATTTCAGAAATATTGGTGCTCCGTATATGGCAACATTGTCCCTTCTAGGATTTACCATTGGCTTGCCAGTATGGTTGTTTTCAACCTCCTTGGTTCAAAATGTCATGATTTCTCCGCAATCGAGTACTCCTCCAACTAGACAAAATCAAACTCCAGTTGATCCTAAAGTTGACCCTTCACCTTTTTCCTCGGTTGTTTCTTCCTCCCCTTCTTCCTCTTCACCTAGTGAGAGTATTGGTACTAGTAACCAGGTGGCTAAGAAGAAGAAGAAAGGGAAGAAGAAGAAGAAGAAGCAAATTCAGCAAAGGGGAAACCAAGCAACCATTGGTTTGAATGCAACATATGATAAGAAACTGTCCATAAAGACCGACAAACTTCGATATCCATCCAAACTTTGTACGGGAGACCATCTTCTTCGAAATTGTCCTGATATTCCTCAGATCTTAGAAGATGGTCTTCTCGTTCACATCATCCTGTGTCATCAACTTCTAGAGATCATGTTGGTGACACACCATCAATTAGTGGAAGTAAAGTTCATGGAACCAAGGGTAAAGTTAAATTTCCCTGTAGGTTATGTGAAGGGAATCACCCCATTCACCTTTGTCCCTATCTAGA
>APFE030486390.1:0-29720 GCA_000404065.3 Pinus taeda | reverse complement strand
AAACAATGCAAGAGCATAACACATAAAACACATATACATATAGATTTTCCCATTGGATCCCAAAACTAGGACTACCAGCTTGATTTTTCATTATGTTCCTTTCAATGTTACAATACATATTAATACATGCTGAAGCATCCAATACCACGGACCGAAAATCATCACGTCCAATAACATGGACCAAAAACCATCGCATCCAATACCATGGACCGAAAACCATCGCGTCCAAAAAACATGTGTGAAAATCATGCACAAAACCATAGGTGGGTCTGCCCAACCTAACATATGGTCCAAAACAAAAATTTTCTGGGGCGCTGCCCCGGACCCCATAAAGTGGGGTTATAGGTGCCCTTCAAACTCCCTGTTAACTACATGGAAAGAATATAACACAACCCAACATTCCTAGATTGACAGTGGATTTCCTATCCTTTCCATTTCCTGGATAGCCATGGTGATTGTGGGTTTATTTTCATTGTTTTGTTTTGGTTGGTTCTCATGTTTCCTTAGCTTGGGTTGAGTTGTTAGTTCCTAGAGCCTTGGTTGGACAAACACTATGGAGCCCTGTAACAGCTTAGGTTGAGTTCCTAGTCCTGGAGCCTTGGTTGGACAAATGCTCTAAACACCTTGGTGGGTTGAGTTACTAGTCCAAGAGCCTTGGTTGGAACAAGCACTCTAGAGCCCTGGATGTCTAGGATGGAGACCGATCTCGTGATGGTTTTGGTGATGTTTGACCGTGAGGTGGAATCATTGTTCAATGGGTTGAGGTGGATGGCCCATGGAAGCCATGGATGAGTTTTGATTGATGTTTTCTATGAGATCCCACATTCATGCTTGGAATATGGCATGGTGGTGAATGGCTGAAGAGAGATTTGGCTCAGCCATTCTGCGGTTGGGTGGAACGTGGTAGTCCCATCTCTAGTTGGTTCATTGCATTCATTAATGAGAAATCCTTTCCCTTGATTTTCATGTGTAAAGGTACTGATGTATTTATGCATTTGATGGTTGATATGTTTATTGTGTTTTTGTTCCTATTATGTTGGTTATATGCCCATTTTATGATAGCAGTTATGTATGGCTCTCAACATGCTTTTATTTGTATGTGAATGGATAATGTATCTATGACCTAATAGATGATAATGCAGCAAATGGTATATGGGAACAATGGTTCATAGTGATTCTTATATAAGTATGATATCCCTACACTTAACTTTATTATTTACACCTATAGATTACATGTCGACGATATGTTTGAAGAAATGCCTGCCATGGCTTGTCAGGATCAATTCAAGGTCTTGAACAAGTAATTGCTTTAATGTTTTCATTTCCATGTTAATTTACTGATCTGAAGAGATGGTTTAGTTCCAGGCAGTGACCTGGGCTCTGGGCCTAAAAAAGTGGCTCAAATCCTGGAGTCATTGGCACAACACTGACAATTTGAGTCTCTAGTCACTGGCAGGCAAGCCTATGGGAGTGACTTTGGGTTTCTAGTCACCCTCACTCCTATAGCATGGGAGCAACTAAGCCTTAAATTGTCCAAAATATTAGTGGGACCCCAAGGAAAGTTGTCTAAACTATTGGATTGGTTCCTAAGGGTGTTGTAGCTTATGATTGATGTTTGTATGGTGTGTTTCCATCAGTTCCACTTCCTTAAGGTGACTTAAGAGGTCAAATCATATCATAGTGGCCTCTCGTCTCATGTTTACACCAGATGGTCGGTTGCTTAAGTAGATGTGGAGGAGGGTGTCACACTCAAAAGGTTTGCAATACTGTGGTGCCAACTTGGCACATGAACCAATCCTCAAATATATTTTATTGGTCTTTATGTGTAAATACACATGCTCCCCATCTTGAAAATCCTTGAACACTCTGTGTTGATCTACATAACTCTCATGTTTATCCTATGCTACCTTTAGATTCTTCTTTATAACTTGGATTTCCTGCTCCATGTCTACCAACATATCCATCCAATAAGTACCTTGTTCATTGGATCATTCCAGCTAATGAGAGTGTTAAAACTCTTCCCATACAATGCCTCAAAAGGATTCATCCTCAATGACTCCTGATAACCATTTTTGTATGCAAACTCAACCAGTGGAAGATACTCCTCCCATTTCCTCTGCTAGTGCATTACATGCATCCTTAACATATCCTCTAAGATCCTATTTACCCTCTCTGTCTGTCCATCTGTCCGCAGATGATAAGTTGTACTGAAGGCCAACTCTGTACCCAAGCCTACAAATAGCCCCTTCCAACACTTGGAAGTAAACTTTGCATCCCTGTCCAACACAATCTTCTTCATAACACTATGTAATCTCACTATCTCTTGAAAACTTATGCTACCTCACTGGTTGAATATGTAGTATTTACTGGAATGAAGTGAGCTACCTTGCTCAACCTGTCGACCATGACCATAATAGAATCATGCTGCCTCACTGTCCTCCGAACACCTATAATGAAATATAGGGAAATTTCCTCCCATTTCCATTCTAGAATCACTATAGGATGTAGTAAACCACATGGATGCTTACATTCTGCCTTGACCTGCTGACAATCTAAACATATAGCTATGAACTCTGCCACTTCCTTCTTCAGATTTAGCCAATAGTAGAACTTATTTACTGCCATCAATGTCTTTTGAGATCTTGGATGACCCGAGTATGGCTTGGCATGAAAATCCCTCAAAATAATCTTCTTGAGATCACTACAATAGGCACATCGATCATGTCTCTAAATCTCACCAAGCCATCTATCTTGAGATGATAGTTTGCATCCCGATCAACTGTACATGTACCTGCACCTGTGCTTGCACATGTACCTGTACCTATGCACTGTTGTAACTTGTGAATAGTCTCCATGTATTTGTCATCCTATTGTCTTGCTTGCAAGATCCTATCTTATAACTCTGTCCCATAAGACCTCATAACTGCTATATGATTTACTTGTACCTTCTTACTAAGTTCATATACAACCCAGTTCTCTTTCCCTTTGAGGTATCTAATCTCAAAGTCAAACTCACTAAGGGTATCCAACCATCTAGCTTGTCTGGCATTTAGATTCGGTTGATCAAACAAATACGTCAACCCACTGTGATCACTTATCAATGTAAACCTCCTGCCAAGAAGATAGTGCCTCCACATCTTCAATGCATGTATAATCGTTGCTAGCTCAAGATCATGTGTTGGATAGTTCTTCTCATGCTTATTCATTTTTCGTGACTCATAGCACACTACCTATCCTTCTTACATGAGAACTCCACCAAGTCCTCTCTTGGAAGCATTTGTACATACTACAAACTCCTTATTCGGATACGCAATATTTAGGATTGGTGTATGTAGTAAGCATGCCTTTCGGATTAATCACATCAGTATTATAATGCTCATGTGATTAATCTGAAATCCATGCTTACTATGTTATGGATCACAAAAGCCTATGACCTAACATTTGTGCATGTGTTAACAATTGCTTAAGTTGCTCAAAACTAGGCTCACATTCTTTTATCCATTCGAACTTCTTACCTTTTCATTACAATGATGTGATAGGATATGTAATGCATGAGAATTTCCTTATGAACCTCTTGTAGTAACCTACAAATCCCATGAATGATCTCACCTCATCCACATTCTTAGGAGTTTCCCACTCCATGATAGCCCTTATCTTTTCTGGATCCACTATTATGCCACCCTTGGAGACAAATGCCCCAAATAATGTACGTCAATCTGAAATAAGCTTCACTTGCTAATTTTAGCATACAACTAATGCTCTCTTAGCAATCTCAACAATGCTTCTAAATTCTCAGAATTTTCTTCCTCATTCTTAGAATATACCAGTATGTCATCAATGAATACAATAAAAAACTTTTCTAGATAAAAATGCAACACACTATTCATCAAACACATGAATGTAGTTGGAGTATTAGTCAAACCAAATGGAACAACAACAATCTCATAATGCTCGTACCTTGTCCTAAACACAGTCTTGAAGATATCCTCTTTCTTGATGCATACCTGATGGTATCCTGATCTCAATTCAATCTTACGAACATTGCTACTCCTTCAACTAATCAAACAAATCACCAATCCTCGGTAAAGGGTACTTGTTCTTAATCATTACCTTGTTCAGTTGCCTGTAGTCAATGAACAATATGAGAGTACCATATTTCTTCTTCATGAACAACATTGGTACGACATAAGGTGATACACTTTTCCTAATTTATCCCTTGTCCAAAATTTCCTTCAACTACAACTTTAACTCAATCAACTCAGGTGTGCTCATCCTGTAAGGTTCTTTTGATGTTGGATCTGCCCCTAGCACCAAGTCAATAGAAAATTCTACCTCCCTGTGAGGTGGAAACTGTATAATTTCGTTAGGAAATATATCCTGAAACTACTGAAAAACTTGATACCTACTTAGCACATCTGCATCCTCAACCTCCTTACCCTTGTCACTATATATTTTCACTGCAAACATCACAAACCTTTTTTTCAACTATTCTTAGCTTGCATAGTAGTAACCATCCTCACTTATGTAGGCTTTTCCTTCCCCTACAAGGTTCTCTTTTCCCCACTATAATCCACATACTCAATGGCCTTGTCAAAACAATCCACTTTGGTTCTGTGAAGGTATAGCCAATCCATACCCAAAAGCATACTATACAATCCCAATGGAAATACATTCAAATGTGTTGTTGTAGGCATACCATCTAACTAAATGCACAAGCTCTCACCCAATGGTGAACTCGCTTCTTTGTACATGTAGCCAACTATACCAACCAAGATTCTGCGTGAACTTCTTTTCTCAAACCACAATTATCCACCAAGTCAGGATTAATATAACTATATTTAGATCCAGTATCAATCAAAATAGAAACAACTTGATCATAGATTTTACCATCCATCTTGTTAGATTCCTATACCAATAGGTTTCATTTTTCATGATTGACAATGGAAATGCTAAATATGTTCATCCCTGCGTGCTGCAGAGGTTCCATATTTTGTATACAGGCAAAGAAAATTAAAAGATGAAAAGAGGGTATGCCTTAAAAGAATAATCAAAAGGCAAGAAAATCAATTGGTCAGAAAAAATAATGAAAATGAACCCCAAACCAAAGACCAAGAAAGTGGCTAGTTAAAATGCCACTGCTATCTTATTTTGCAAGATTACCATGTGGAGGTATTGTTGCTCATTTCATTTGATGGATGTCCCAACAGTTCAATCTGGACCATGTCATGTTTAAATTTTTGTTGTAGAATAGAGAAAGCAATACCTGTCCAAACAGTTCAAACTTGGCATATGACTAGCTAGGTAGAGAATTTAAGGAGCCCAACTGCTTAATCTGGGCTCTTGGAAGAGATAAGGGTACATTTAGATAGGAGGGAAGTCAAAAGAAAAAGGGACAATCAGAGTTTGCCAGTTCAAGTGCACCCAATGCAAAGGAAGAAAAAATGTTAGGTGTATTAGGTTGGATAGGTAGTTTGAGGTTGCAGAAGCAGATTGGTAATCACTTGTGGTCTTGTCAAGAAATACTTATCTCACTTATGTCATTGGCACCATGGCAGTTTTTTGGTGGTACAACAAGGAAGCATGACTAACTTCTCCTTTCATTTCCTATAAATCATTCATTAACATCCCCTCAAGGACCTTGGGATCTGCCCAAAAAGTCCATTTTCACTCCATTCTTGTTAAAAACCAAGTTGACATCTGAATTGACTTAGTCAAAAGAAGCCACATTTCTTGTGTAAAATTAATCTTTACACAATCCATTCATTTCCCTATGCTTAAGTCTCCATTCTATAAACTTAGCATACATCCATTTCCTTTTTATTCCATATTAACATCTATCCCTACTATCTAGCTCCCTAAATCATTTCCCCTCCCCCTATTCTACAAAAAACTATATAAAAACCCCAAAATAGCACTAAATATTCCCCCCATGGCAACTATAGCCAAATACTAAAAGTCGGGAAACACTAGGTCCATTTGGGACCCATTGTTAGCCCCTCCGCATACATTACCCTTGGGATTTATTTAACTTCTGGTTAAATAAATAACCATATTAAACCCCCCACACACATAAAACCATACCATTACCCTCCGTTCATACATATTACTATGGATTTCGTTTAAACACTTGCTTGAACGAATAACTATACTCCCTCACCAAAACACATTAATCTTTAACCTAAAGTCCAAAACCCACCCGAGGCCGCAAATAATTAACGATTATCGGGCGCGCTTTTCTATTAAACCCCGATCACTTTGCTCTCCCGTCCACCGTAGGATCGGCCCTCCCAGATCCGACGGCCCTAATGAATATCAGGTTCCCCTTCGTAGCGGTACGATAGTACCCAATGGTCGACGGTTTCACTGTCGTACACCGGGACAGCCGTTGGCTGCCTATTGCATCGGGCCGCCCCTGACACATACCACTCCCGTACCAAAAGCGGTCCGACGCAAACCACTTACCGCCCTCCCTGCTTGCCTACGTCACCGTATGACGATGCCGCCACGTCGCCTGCCACTGTGTTGTACCTGCACCATGTAACCCGCAGACATCATCACCCTGCCACCATGTCATGATGACATCATCATCCACGTCACCCACCACATCATCTTCCGTACCCGCTACCTGACAAAAAATACGTCATGATGATGTCATCCGAGGAAAGTGCCAAATTTCCAAAATTTGGTTAAAAGTCGCGAAAATGACTATTTTTGGTTTATTTCTATTTTTCGCTGTGTAAACGACGTGCATGCGTTTTTCCACTATTTGCACTCCCGGAGCTTCTATAGCCTGTCAACCTGCAATTCTACTCCGCAACAGTGCTCCACAGCTCAACCTGTACCTGTCAAGTGCCCTCAGCGCCCTGTAAAGAGGTATTTATCCGCATTTCACCTGAATGCCCTGTTTTTTCTCTTCTCTGTTCAAAATTGTCGAAGGTACCTGCATTTTATCTCCATTAGCACTCCTACCAATCCTCCCCTGTTCGACATTTCTTATTGAGCTGGTAATTCACAGCAAACTTCCAAATTTCAACTAATCTCCTCTGCAAACAAGCTATTCCTACACTTTGTTCGTCTATATTCGCTCAAAAACTCCACAAATCGCTCAAACTTTGAGTTAAATTAGCCGAGCGCCCTGTTCCAATTAATTTCTACCTATTGTCTTAAAGGGAACCGTCAGTTTCCCTTTCCCTTTGCAGACTTGTGCCCCTTTGGGAGAAATTCAACTCCACTTCTCTTGGCGCTCAGTCCACAGAGCCTGCAATTCAACAATTTTATGTGAAGAACCCAGTCAAAATGCTGTAAATTTGTTATTCATCATAAACTGAATACAAAGAAATTGGTTTGGGAAAGAAAGTCAGTTTTCATACTACTGTCAATATCCTCTGAGCTTAAATTCCACTTCCTATTGTTGTTTGACACCTACATTTCCATCCATACCAGCACTATCAGATATGGAGACTCCAGTAGCCTTGAACATTGCTCCTTTAAATGCTCCACATATGGACATAGAGTGGCTACCATTAGCAAACAAAGACTTTCAGATCAGAGATATGATGGGCCTTATTTCTCACCTCAAAGATGTGGGCCAATTCAAACACAATCATAGAAATAACACTAACATTTTAGGGATTTGGCAATCCAGCATGCCCATCTATTACCTTCCAGAAGTCAATGTGCTACCTGATTTCATCCACCTATGCCATGCACACTATGAACCCACTCTGAGGGAAATTCTCAGTCTAGATGGGTCTGTGCTCTTCTATATCACTCCTCAAGCTATAAATGAAATGCTGAACTTTGAGCCTCCTCAGACTTTGGTTCCCCTCACAATGAAACTCTTGGTGGATCAGGGTGCAAGGCTCTCCAAAGCAGAAATATCAAGAGTTAGTCAGTTGTTTATGAAGCCAGAGTGCCAATATGATCATCCTCCTCCCTATCATCAGGTTTCATTTAATGAAACAGGCAAGCTCATGGCGGACATGATTTCATACATCTTAGGATGCAAAACAGGAGAATTTGTGGATGAGACTGTATTCTTTCTCCTAACCATATTCACCCCAGGGCAGCCCCCTGCTGTCATGTATGACTATGCCACATTCATAGCAAACAAGATACATGAACAATTCATGATGATGGAGAGAGAAATATTGTTTAAATACACTTCTTATATATACCACTTGCTGCTCTACTATCACCCAGATAGTTTCAAGGTTCCTCTCAGGAGATTAGACCCAGAGGGAGAGAGGAGATCTGTTGTTTATTGGACCTCAGTTTTCCATGAAGTCCACCATTCTCCATACACATATTGTGAGTTTATTGACCTATTCATTTACCCTGCTACTTGCCTATTGATGGTGACTCCTCCTACCAGGCTTACTGTTGAAATGCAAAGGATCTTGCATCTTTCTAAGGGATACAGCATTGGTGATTGGTACTTCTACCAAAACCACACAGTAATCAGAATTTATGGGTGTGAGTTGTCTCCCTATAAGTTGCCAAGATATGTCCCGTTGAGACTTTTTGCCTTGGAATATTTCAGGCAATTCAGTAATGCAGGCTTGACCCATTTCCATGGGAAAACCAAGAAGGCACAGCTTAAAATCAGAAACCAGTTGGGTCCCTTTGTTTTCAACAAAAGGGAAGAAGCATGGAAAGATGCAGACAACATGTTAAGACAAGAAATCATGCTGAAACAGAGCTTCTACTGGGCACCATATGACCCTGAACACTTCATAAGCCTTAGAAGAATCAAACATAGGCTTTTAGGATATAAACACCAGCTACTCCCCCACATTGAACAATATGCCAATCAACCAGAATGGGTAGAGGGCACCTTGGATGATGAAGAGCTCACTGAAGAAGAAAAATTAGAGAGAGACGTGAAAGAAATTGAGAAAAGAATTGACCTGGATTATGTTGCATAGGTCACCTTCACACAGCCTCAACCAGTGGGAGCAAGCACATCAACTGCTACTTCAAGGCAGCCTGCTAAAGAGGCCATATCATCAGCAGAAAAGGGCAAAGAAATTGAACATTCTGAACAGAAAAGCAAAATGGAGGAGCAGCCATCCTCACATATGGTAAATGGTCAAGAGCAAAGCCCTTTAACACAAACAAAAGCACCTGAAATCCTTGTGCTACAAACTCCTCACAATGAGGAAAGAGGAAAAAAGAGGGATAGAACATATGGGACACCCACAGGGACATCCACGAACCAGCAAGGAGAAAAAAGGAAAAGGCTAAACCCCTACGTTGAGGAGGAAATAACTGAAGAGACCATAGGAAACATCAAGGGTGAGGGGACTTCTGAGCAGCAGATCCCTCCTATCTTGAAACATCGGCTAGCTCCTTTCAGCAGGAGCAAGAGAAACAACCAGGTGGGGAGGTTTCATCCTCCCAACAACAGGCCCAAAGGGGCTCAGATATAAAGAAGGCATTCATAGAGATTAAAGCTAGAAACGAGCCTATAAGGTTTCAGCTTTACAACCAGTTAATGAGAATGGCTCCGACAAATCAACAGAGGCTAATGGTAGCCTATGATATAGAAGCAGGGAAGATGACACTCAGTCACTTCAGGCCTACTACACAGCAGCCACAGCCAACTGTAGATTACATTAGAACCAATCTGGAGGTATTAGAAAAAGATATTCATCCTCTAGACCAAATTGAATTACATAAGCAGACAGCAGAAATGGTTTATTCTACACTGGCAGACAAGGCTCTATTAGCCCACAGATTGCAGAACTCTCTATACAATACTTCTGCCTAGTTAGAGATGGAAAAGGCATCATCGTTGGCCAAGGATAATAGGATAAAATCCTTGGAGAAGATCATCATAGAGTTGGGACATGATCCCAAAGATCCCAAAGTCACATAGGCCTTGATTAGAAAAAAGGAGGAAGACATAGCAGCATTAAAAAAACAAATGAAGCTGCCAGTCACCATACATCCTCAAACTGCAGAAGTAGCACAACAAAAAGAAGTAGAAGATGTGGTAAGTATACTTATAAGGATGAATGAAAGGATAATGGAAACAGAGAAAGCATTGGAGGAAGCTCAACGAGGGAAACAACCAGAGTTGGCCCCTCAACGATCCCAAACTGCTCCAATAGTACTAGCTCCAACAATTACAGCTCCTTCAATAGTAGTTACTTTAGCAGCACCTCCCCCAGGTTCAACTTCAGCAGCAGGTGCATCGACTTCAGCAGATCCAACAGCAGCAGCAGTGCAAGAGGCCAGCTTGAGCATGGAGGCCATGATGAAAGAGATTAAGGCTCTTGAATTGCAAATGGCAGAGATGAAGGAAACAAAAAAAAAGCTAGCCAAGATTGAGGCTAGTTATGATAAGTCAAAAATGACAGTTGCTGAGAAAACCAGGGAAGTAAAGGCCCTGGAAAATAAAATAAAGGCCTTGGAGAAAGACCTCACTCTCCATAGGACCTTGACTAAGATAAAAACAATTTTGTGGAATAAGATTGGTCAATCTCTTGCTGAACAATGGACAAGAATACAAACCATGTTTAACCAAATAGAATTGATGACTGTAGCTTAGCATGAAACTCATAAAGCCAGAACATTTCTAGCAAATAAGCCTGAGCAAGCTTCTCGATTGATTCACTTTTTGAATACTAGTACTAGTGACCAGCTGGCAACACTAAACATCTAGAATGGGACAGAGACTATAGTAAGAGTCAAGAAGGTGCTGACCATGAGGAATTTTGTCCATACTATATAAAGGAAGTGCCAGGAAATGCAGATAGAGGTAAATGCTTTTAGACAGAGGCTTGCAAATTTGCAAGCCAAAGGTTTACCCAGCCTGGTTACTAGTGCTAGAAGGCTATTAAAATAGGAAAAGTATGCAAACAGGCTCAGTACCTTCATACAGAATCAAATCACAGCATCATCCAGCAACATAGAAGAAGCAGTCCCTCCCACAGGGCAGAGTTTATATGACAAGCTGGAGGATTTGTTTTACATAGAGCATGAGGTAGCACACCTTTTTCCAATTTGGCCGAATTATTATACCTACACTGAAGCTGATGAAACATTATACAAGTTAAGAAAACATCAATTGCCAACTGAGGATTGGTGGCAAATTCTGCTTCAGATTTTTAAAGTAGTTCGAAACTCTTCTTATTTATTGACTGCATGAGGAAATTGTATAATGTGGCTCAGCTACCATAAAATTCAAATTAACAGTGGGTGAAATTCGCGCTAATATTCAAAAGCGCAAAACAGGTGTTAGAGGATAGCACTACAGGACAACATTTCAAGGAAGCAGTTACCCACTGACAGCCAGAGCCAAAAGGTCAACAGCACACAGGACACCTGCCACGATGAGTAAAGAGCTTTTAATTCCTCAGTTATTGCTGCGCGATTTTTCCACAAATAGTAATTAATTATGTCAGAGTAGATGGATACATTAATGACCAGATATTTCCCTATGGGATATTTTGTAAAAACTCCTATATATACTTGTAAAAGATATGTATTAAGGGTTGATGATTTCCTCTTTCTGAACTGCGCTGTAACATATCAAACTGTGTTAATACAAATGGATGTTGAAGTTCACTGTGCCTGAATGATCTAAAGGTGGATTGGATGTTCTGGGACTTGCTACAGAATTCCTGTGTCATGCTAAGGAACAATAAGTTATACTAAACTGTGTTTTGTGTTCTCTATATTTGTTAATTCCATGTATGTTTCATGATCTTAATAACAGAGAAGAAGAATAGCATAGGATTTGCTTGAATGCACCCCATGTTCAGTCTCTGCTGTTAATTATGTTTTCTTCAGGATTAGTCATGAATATGAATTCTTAATTGCTCATATTTGCACTAGTTCTTTCATTTTGAATACTGTTTAGGAATCCTTAATTGCTCCTACACAATATTCATACATTTTCCCTCTGCCAGTATCATGAAAGATTCTTGATTGCCTTTCATTCCCTGACTTCATTCCATCATTTCCAGATTTGAGAATTGTTTCTAGCCTGCCTATCCTGCTCTGTAGCACTACCTTTTCACCAAGAAACTATTTCAATAATTACAGTTGCAGTGACTCCATTGCCCAATGGAAAAAATAGTTATACACTTGCATCCCAGTTCTGTCTGAGATCACCATCCAACAAACTTAAAACCAAACCCTGTTCATCATAGCTAACCTAAAATATTTCAAAACAAAGCTAAATTACAAAGAGAGAACCCTCTCTGGTTGCAGGTAGGCTAGGACCTGCAGCTAAAAGATTGGTTAGTGGCTACCTCGGCCATATTCCCTATAGGAAGCAGGGAACAACCTAAGTGATAACATCATTGGCGACTCCACTGGGGACAAAATCATTTTCCTTGTTTCAATATCATCAAAGGAGATTTCAAGCTTCCTATGTTTCAAAAGAATATCCTCTGATTGAAAACATTCTTAGAAAAACACCAAAAACAAATCTAGAAGCTGGCTCCAAAGAAGAAAACTCATTACACAAGGTCAAATCCTGACCCAGATCCTCCAGCTGTTTTTGAAAATCCCAATCTAATTCCTAAGATCCTTAGGAAACAAAAGCAACAAGAACACTTTGCTGATTCAAGTCCTGAAACAGTTCAGCAAAGCTATATTCCAACCCCTGCTAAAGCTTCAGTTTGTCCTCATACTGCCCCTTCTTCCCCTAGTTCTTCATCCATTTCTCAAGGCACATTCCCTATGCCCCCATCTACTACACACATATCTACTATTGTCCCTGTTGTTCCAGCTGTCCCATTTCTTCCTGTTGTCCCATTTATCCCCGTAACTATGGCAAATCAGTATGCTCCTTTACAGTTACCTGCAAATCCAAGGGCTATGCCTCAGGATTATCAAAGTAAGATCACTTATTTTGATGGTGCTGGTTCCTATACAGCCCAAATGCACACCAAGAAGATGCAGGACTATTTTGAAAACTATGAAATTGATGATGATGGAGTAAGGATGAAGATCTTTGTTCAAAGTCTAACTGGTGATGTAAGGACCTGGTTCAGGTCCCTTACTAAAAATTCCATAGCTGACCCCGAGGCCCTATATCAAGTCTTCTTAAACAGATGGGAAAAGAAGAAACACCCTTTACATATACTAACTGAGTATGACAATTTAAAAAGGGGTCCACAAGAGACTGTCCAAGATTATTGTGCTAGATTTAACAATACATACAATTCCATTCCACAAAACCTTAGACCCCTACCTGACTTAGCTTTGATCAAATTCCCTGATGGATTTGACTCAGACATGGCATATCAGCTAAGGGAAAGAGCCCCTCCAAGCCTAGCAGACATGCAGAATGTAGTTGTTAGTGTAGAGGCAAATTTGATTGCCAAACAAAACAAGGCTAGAACTGAAAGAAGAACAACATTCAAAAAAGAACCTTTAGCATTTGAGCAAAAACTTGATGCAATCATCAAAGGAATGGACAGATTAGGAGACCGGATAGAGACCATTGAAAGAAAATCATCCTGGGAAGGGAAACCAAGTAACTCTACTAGAACTCCAAACTTTAGAAAAGGTCAAAACCCTACTACTGGAAGGACTGGACTAGATCAGAGTATCAGGCCTCCATTTCAAGAGAATTATGTAGAAGCCTCAAGCTCAAGTGAACCGACAGAGGATCCTCACATTAACTTAATGGGCCTTGATAGCGAACAACAAGTTTTTCTAACTCAAGATGACCAAGAGGCCCATGAATTAAACCAATTTCAAACCAAGTATGGAGAGTCTTTTGATTTTAGAGAAGGCTATGATGCAGAAGTCTATGAGGTTCATAAACAGTACAAATTGAGAAGCAGAACCATAGATGTGCCTTAGCCTACCAATCTGAAAGATACAAAACAGCTGAAGAAAACAAAGGATAAAGTTTTCTCAACAGAATCCTCTGATAAAACCCAACAAAAGGAAGTCACTGTGGAGGATATATCAGACTTACAGCCTCCAAGAAACAATTCATTCACACCCCATTCTTCAACAGAATATTTGAATAACCCTCCAGTAAATAATGACAAATCAGATGTACTTGATAACAATACCCACAACCAAGAGAAAGGCAAAGAAGGCTCAACTGAAAAAGAGAAGCTTGCTGCCCTAAATGTAAAGAATCAGATAGAAAAACCTTTTAACTTAGAAACAGAAATTTGCAAGCTAAAAATTGCCATTCCCCTCTCTGAATTGGCCAAACATGAAGTTTATAGACAACAAATCAATAGGTCACTGCAAATATCAGAGAATACGGATGCAGTCAATGTTTTGGATGATCAACTAGAACTAATTTTTGGTCCAGAAGTCAATGGAAAATCAGTAGATGGAGGAGTTCCCCCATTCTATGTGAGCTTAAACATTCATGACAAAGTGTTACATAATGCAATGTTTTACTCAGGAGCTTCCCATAATCTGATGCCTAAGTCTGTGATGGAAAAGCTAGATCTAGACATCACCAGACCTTATAAGGACTTGTTTTCATTTGATTCCAGTTAGGTCAGGTACCTAGGCCTAATCAAAGATCTTTGTGTTTCTTTAGTCCAATATCCAGCTAAGACAATCTTGATGGATGTGGTGGTAGCTGACATTCCACCTAAGTATGGTATGATTTTGTCCAGATCTTGGGGTGCCAAACTCCAAGGATCTTTGCAGCTAGACATGTCCTATGCCACAATTTCAATCTTTGGCCAGCCAAAGAGATTATACGGAGAAACATTGATGAAATATGTGGTTAGCAGTCAAGAAAAGCAACAGAACTTCCCCATCTATTCCCTTCACTCTGACATGGATTCATTTATCTTATACAATGCTGACATGTGTCCCAAAACTGATGTCAAGCTCCTGAGAACAACAAAAATAGAAAGCATGAATGAACAATCAAGTGCTTTAGTTAAAAAAGGCTTTTGTGTGATTGATTCAACAAAGCAAAATGACATATCACATGAGTTACAAAAGCCAAACCTACCTACTGAAGAAGCTTGCAAAACTATTAAGGCTATTCATGACCAAGAAATCTTATGGTACTTAGAGTTTGATGGGTCAGTAAACAAATTAGGAGCAGGGGCAGGTGTTTGGATACACAATATGCAGAATGACCATGCACAAGGTCATGCATATAGGCTGAATTTCAGATGTACAAACAACATGGCTGAATATGAATCCCTTCTATTAGGTCTCAAACAAATTAGAAGTCTAGGAGCAACTAAGATTTCAATTCTAGGGGACTCAGATTTTATTATACAACAGATGAAGGGAAATTTTGTCACAAATGATATCAGGCTAAGGTCTTACAGGAAGCAGCAACTGAATTACTTAACAGCCTCTTAGAATTTCAGCTCACTAAAATTCCAAGAAGTCATAACCTACAAGCCCATAGTTTGGCAACTTTTGCCAGCACTTGTAAACTTCCTTTTGAGCCCAATCACCACTTCACTGTTGAGATTAAACATAGGCCTGCTATTCCAGATAATGTAAAGAATTGGCAAGTATTTGAGAATGACACTCAAATAAATAATTTTTTGACAATGAAAGAAGAATTCTCAAATATGAATATAGACACAAGCACTATTGATGATCAACAGCAAGTTGAAAAAGTTGAGCCAGGTATATCAGTGAATATGGCAAATCTAATTTTGCATCCAACAATATTTGACTGTGAAAACTTACAAAAGCTAAAACAAATAGATTTTGGTGAAATGATTGAGGAAGAAGCTGAAGTAATCGAACTAAAGAATAATTTCCTACCCACAAGTTTAACTCCCTTAGAAGAATGACATTCCTAGAAAGCCAAAAATGCAACCCCTAAATGCAGAAATTGAGGAGTGTAATATTGGGACCATAAAAAATCCTAAAATGATAAAACTTTCTAAAACATTACCTCCTGACAAAAAGCTGAAATACATTGAGTTGTTTAAAGAGTTCCAAGATGTGTTTGCTTGGAGCTATGAAGATCTCAAGTCCTATGATACTTCAGTCATCCAACATACTATACCCTTGAAAGAAAATCAGAAACCTTTTAAACAAAAGCTGAGGAGGATTAATCCAGTCCTCCTTCCCCTGATGGAAAAAGAAGTAAAACAAATGCTTGAAGCCAGAATCATTGCACCTATTAGATTTTCTGAATGGATTTCAAATCTAGTACCCACTAGAAAGAAAAATGGAGAGATAAGAATTTGTGTTGACTTGAGAAATTTGAACAAAGTCTCTCTCAAAGACCACTACCCCTTACCAAAAATGGATCATATTGTTGGGTGTGGAGCCTGATTATCTTCTATATTCAAAAGTACCACCACATTGGACCCTAGTTCAAAATGGGGGCGGAAACGCCGCCCGTAAAATATTTGCTGCAGGGGGGGTCCAGGGGGGGCAAGCACATCAACTGCTACTTCAAGGCAGCCTGCTAAAGAGGCCATATCATCAGCAGAAAAGGGCAAAGAAATTGAACATTCTAAACAGCAAAGCACAATGGAGGAGCAGCCATCCTCAAATCCGGAAAAGGGTCAAGAGAAAAGCCCTTTAACATAAACAAAAGCACCTGAAATCCCTGTGCTACAAACTCCTCACAATGAGGAAAGAGGAAAAAAGAGGGATAGAACAGATGGGACACCCAGAGGGACATCCACGGACCAGCAAGGAGAAAAAAGGCAAAGGCTAAACCCCTATGCCGAGGAGGAAATAACTGAAGAGACCATAGGAAACATCAGGGGTGAGGGGACTTTAGAGCAACAAATCCCTCCTATCTTGGAAACATCGGCTAGCTCCTTTCAGTAGGAGCAAGAGAAACAACCAGGTGGGGAGGTTTCATCCTCCCAACAATAGGCCCAAAGGGGCTCGGATATAAAGAAGGCATTCATAGAGATTAAAGCTAGAAACGATCCTATAAGGTTTTAGCTTTACAACCAGTTAATGAGAATGGCTCCGACAAATCAGCAGAGGCTAATGGCAGCCTATGATATAGAAGTAGGGAAGATGACACTCAGTCACTTCAGGCCTACTACATAGCAACCACAGTCAGCTGCAGATTACATTAGAACCAATATGGAGGTATTAGAAAAAGATATTCATCCTCTAAACCATATTGAATTACATAAGCAGACAGGAGAAATGGTTTATTCTACACTGGCAGACAAGGCTCTATTAGCCCACAGATTGCAGAACTCTCTATACAATACTTCTGCCCAGTTAGAGCTGGAAAAGGCATCATCGTTGGCCAAGGATAATCGGATAAAATCCTTGGAGGAGATCATCATAGAGTTGGGACATGATCCCAAATATCCCAAAGGCACATAGGCCTTGATTAGAAAAAAGGAGGAAGACATAGCAGCATTAAGAAAACAAATGAAGCTGCCAGTCACCATACATCCTCAAACTGCAGAAGTAGCACAACAACAAGAAGTAGAAGATGTGGTAAGTCTACTTATGAGGATGAATGAAAGGATAATGGAAACAGAGAAAGAATTGGAGGAAGCTCAATGAGGGAAACAGCCAGAGTTGGCCCCTCAACCATCCCAAACTGCTCCAATAGTACCAGCTCCAACAATTATAGCTCCTTCAACAGCAGTTACTTCAGCAGCACCTCCCCCAGGTTCAACTTCAGTAGCAGGTGCATCGACTTCAGTAGATCCAACAGCAGCAGCAGTGCAAGAGGCCAGCTTGAGCATGGAGGCCATGATGAAAGAGATTAAGGCTCTTGAATTGCAAATGGTAGAGATGAAGGAAACAAAAGAAAAGCTAGCCAAGATTGAGGCTAGTTATGATAAGTCAAAAATGACAGTTGCTGAGAAAACCAGGGAAGTAAAGGCCCTGGAAAATAAGATAAAGGCCTTGGAGAAAGACCTCACTCTCCATAGGACCTTGACTGAGATAAAAATAATTTTGTGTAATAATATTGGTCAATTTCTTGCTGAACAATGGACAAGAATACAAACCATGTTTGACAAAATAGAATTGATGGTTGTAGCTCAGCATGAAACTCATAAAGCCAGAACATTGCTAGCAAATAAGCCTGAGCAAGCTTCTCAATTGATTCACTTTTTGAATACTAGTACTGGTGACCAGGTGGTAGCACTATACATCCAAAACAGGACAGAGACTATAGTAAGAGTCAAGAAGGTGCTGACCATGAGGAATTTTGTCCAGACTATAGAAAGGAAGTGCCAGGAAATGCAGATAGAGGTAAATGCTTTTAGACAGAGGCTTGCAAATTTGCAAGCCAAAGGTTTACCCAGCCCGATTACTAGTGCTGGAAGGCTATTAAAACAGGAGCAATATGCAAACAGGCTCAGTACCTTCATACAGAATCAAATCACAGCATCATCCAGCAGTACAGAAGAAGCATTCCCTCCCATAGGGCAGATTTTATATGACAAGCTGGAGGATTTCTTTTACATAGAGCATGAGGTAGCACACCTTTTTCCAGTTTGGCTGAATTATTATACCTACACTGAAGCTGATGAAACATTATACAAGTTAAGAAAACATCAATTGCCAACTGAGGATTGGTGGCAAAGTCTGCTTCAGATTTTTAAAGTAGTTTGAAACTCTTCTTATTTATTGACTGCATGAGGAAATTGTAAATGTGGCTCAGCTACCATAAAATTCAAATTAACAGTGGGTGAAATTCGTGCTAATATTCAAAAGCGCAGAACAGGTGTCACATGACAGCACTATATGACAACATTTCAAGGAAGCAGTTACCCACCAACAGCCAGAGCCAAAAGGTCAACAACACACAGGACACCTGCCACGATGAGTAAAGAGCTTTTAATTCCTCAGTTATTGTTGTGCGATTTTTCCACAAATAGTCATTAATTATGTCAGAGTAGATGGATACATTAATGACCAGATATTTCCCTATGGGATATTTTGTAAAAACTCCTATATATACTTGTAAAAGATATGTATTGAGGGATGATGATTTCCTCTTTCTGAACTGCGCTGTAACATATCAGACTGTGTTAATACAAATGGCTGTTGAAGTTCACTGTGCCTGAATGATCTGAAGGTGGATTGGATGTTCTGGGACTTGCTACACAATTCCTGTGTCATGCTAAGGAACAATAAGTTATACTAAATCGTGTTTTGTGTTCTCTATATTTGTTAATTCCATGTATGTTTCATGATCTTAATAACAGAGAAGAAGAATAGCATAGGATTTGCTTGAATGCACCCCATGTTTAGTCTCTGTTGTTAATTATGTTTTCTTCAGGATTAGTCATGAATATGAATTCTTAATTGCTCATATTTGCACTAGTTCTTTCATTTTGAATACTGTTTAGGAATCCTTAATTGCTCCTACACAATATTCATACATTTTCTCTCTGCCAGTATAATGAAAGATTCTTGATTGCCTTTCATTCCCTGACTTCATTCCATCATTTCCAGATTTGATAATTGTTTCTAGCCTACCTATCCTGCTCTGTAGCACTACCTTTTCACCAAGAAACTATTTCAATAATTACAGTTGCAGTGACTCCATTTCCCAATGGAAAAAACAGTTATACACTTGCATCCTAGTTCTGTCTGAGATCACCATCCAACAAACTTAAAACCAAACCCTGTTCATCATAGCTAGCCTAAAATATTTCAAAACAAACTAAATTACAAAGAGAGAGCCCTCTCTAGTTGCAGGTAGGCTAGGACCTGCAGCTAAAAGATTGGTTGGTGGTTACCTCGGCCGTATTTCCTACAGGAAGCAGCGAACAACCTAAGTGATAACACATCTCAATGATCGATGCCTAATGGGCTACATGCCTGTTGTCCACAGCTGCATAGATCTGAGGAATAATATGACTAGCATCACCAACTGTATGTTCCTCCTGAGAATTGTAGATCTGGGGTCTACCACCACTCTGATATTGTGGATAATCCCTCTTACGATGATCCTTACCACATATCCAACACTGCAATGGTTCCCTATCACCACCTCTAGCTTGTTTCTCTCCATGTCCCTTCTCAGTTGTATTGAATCTCTCGTAAGGAACTGTATTTGATTTCTCACTTACATCTTGAGGTCTTCCCCTCTTTGGTGGCCATTTTCCTTTAGCTTTCTCATTTATTTTCAATTCATGCTTAGGCTCAACTTTTCTCTTTGACTGCTCATAACAATGCTTCACCTTTCAAATGGCCTCCTTCAACGATCTAGGCTCATCGAACTCAATCTGGTCTCTGTATGCAACTAGAAATCCACTGACGAATCTTTGAACCTTGGCCTTCTCATCCCTAAAGTAAGGAACATATCTCAACAACTCCAAAAACCTACTAGTATACTCATCATTTGTCATATAACCCATCTGCAACTCATAAAACTTCTTAACATTTTCATCATAGTACCTCTCAGACAAGTACTTCTTCTTGAAGATCCTTTCAAATGCATGCCAAGTCAAATCCTCCTCATGTATACCTTTGACATTCTTCACGTCTTCCCACCAAATATTTGCTTTACCTTTGAGACTGAAAGTGGCTATCTTTGCTTTCATGTTTTCTGAATAATCATGCAATCAGAAGAATTTATTCATACCAAGAAACCATGCTTCTGCATCCTGTGATTTCTTCATCTCTCCATCAAAGGTAGGTGGCTTTGCCTTCTTACCTCTCCTCCTGTAAGGATGATAATGATGACGATCATGATGCATATGAGACCTAGAACTAGAATAGTACTTGTGTCGATCACCTCTCCTATCCTAAGTGTCCAACAACTACCATCTCTGATCGTGTTAGATCTATCCAACATGTGTCTACTAGGAGACCTACTGCCATATGACCCATTAGTTTTGTCCTCATGTCCATGGCTAATCTGAAGACATACCTATCGTTGAAAATTTGACAAATTCTGATGTGGTATCACATTCACCTTTGCTTGTTTCTCTTGTGCCTGCATGATTTTATCATTGTCTACTTTGCAACTCCTTATTTCATCCTTCATGCTTCTCAATGTGTCTTCCAAGTCAGAAGAGTGCACCACACCATGCTTCCCATCTGATGCATAGGGAGATTCTATGTAGTCTACAACCTTGCTAGCCATCTTATCTCTTTCCTGCAAGGCATACTATGCCAGCTAAACCAAATCACAATAAACCAACATACCTTAGCATAATTCAGGGAGGATACCTTGTTTGTAGATCATCAAACCAGCGTGATACATGTATAACATAATCATAACAGCATATATACATATATCAAATAATTGTATCAATGCATAAACATCATTCTAGCTAGGGTCCAGCCATTAATGCAAGGAAATATCAACAATGCATGCTATGACCTCATGCATGACAATGACCATTACTCCATTTCACACATTTCCACATGCAACTATCAACATGCATAATAAATTCCTAATCGAGTACTCATACGTATTAATGCATTTAGTCTTGCATAGCGATCAATTCTTGTAATCAACCTACAAGACTGATACATGTAATAAAAACATTCAAGAATGCACCTAACATACAAGGATGTAGTCAAGCAACATATAACCATATGCAACCAGTCATATACTTCTGACAATGCATTCCACAAATCAACATCAAGTTCCTGATGACAACCTTGTTACAATCATGTCAACATGACGCAATGCAACAAGCACATGGAATGCAAGTGTAAGAGACACACATGCAACTGACATGCATGCATGACTAAGCACCTTCAGCCAAGGAGAGCGCAACCACACTCGAATACCAATCTGTAACACCCCCTCCTCCCAAGTATACCTAAGCAACCGGACAGCCGGGGTAAACATGCGATGAGAGAGGGTACTATAAGGGATTCAACTTTCGTGGTAACCTTAAGGAAATGGAACAGATAGAAAATATCAAGAAAATCCATCCACATCAACAACAACAACCTCAGGAGACATGTCAGCCACTCAGACATCCTGTTCCTAATTCCCACTGATGATTTAAGCCTTTTAACCCATGGTCACTCTTATGTTATAAGCAAGCCAGTGTCCCTAGACTTTTTCTAGCCGACCTATGCCAGCGTCCCTGAGATTTGAGCCACTTTTCTATCCCATAATATCAACCTCTGCCAAGAACTTGTTATAACCTTCATAATCCATCAGATACATGATGACAATATAAACAAATCAAAAATCAACCTCAGGACTAGACCTGATCATCCCCAACCAGGACTGAAATTTTGTTAAAAACTTGGCATCAATGAAACCTACAGGCCTAGGATACAAGAGATAGCATAAATGAATTAAAGAACTTATGAAATATAACCAAAAGGGTCACCTCCTTGTCCATTGAACTATTATATCATCAATTAGGTCTTGCATCCATCCATTTAACAATTACAAGTAAATACATGAAATAACCATGACATGAGCTAGTCATTTAACCATGCTTATAACCAGCATAAAACCATATAAAACAGAGATATTACATCCATTAAATCCACATCTAAACCATTGAAAAAGTAAGAGAACTTAGCTTTTATTAATCGTAGGAAAATTTGACTAGGTTCGGGACTTCCACGTACCACCCGACCATAGACATGGCTTAATCAAATATTTCTTTCAACCAGTCACCCTCGTGCCATATTCCAAGCATGAATGTGGGATCTCATAGAAAAACCAATCCATGAACAACCAAGGGAATTCAGAGGTTAAACCACCTCCACCCTCATCAAATCGTGATCACACCAAAATCAATGCTCTGATCACAACCAAACTGAACTTGGAATGCCATCTGGAATCCATTAGTATCCCTGAGGAATTTTTTGTCTCCTAGTCTCTCAAGATTTACCACAATCCAATCCTAGATCCTAGGCCCTAAATCGAGACCAATCTCTCAGGCTTTACCGCTATCCAAACCTAGATCACTAGGCCCTAAATCGAGACTCCTCCCTCAATATTTATTGTGTATCCCACCAATACTGGTCAAGGGATTCCTAGGCCTTTGGGAATGAAACTTGAGACCACCTCCTCCCTAGATTCTGAAGTCAATTTGGCAAACCAAAGCCCAAAAACCAAGATAAACATCCCAACAACATGGCATCCAGAAAAAGGCAAGTCTAGACTAAAAACCACTGTCATAACCTGGAAAAACCATGCCACCGAAAGTAAGAAACCATACACCAACATGAAAAACCATGCATGTCCAAACTATCTAGGAAATCACACATGCAAAAGGTTACCTATAAGTATTCTTGTTGAATCTTCTTGATCCTGCTCTTCTCCCTTGATCCTTGCTTTCCTTCCTTTCCCTTTTCTTGATTTTCCTTCCTTGATCCAAAGGTAGAGTGCTCCGAGAAAACTCTAAGTGACCAAGAGCGACAGACAGATAAAGAATAATGAGAGAGCTCCAAACTTGAACTCACAAAAGGTTAACAATTGATCCTCATAAGCCTTTTTATTAATAAGGCCTCTATTTTCTTCATTTTCCATTATTTTCCTTCAATTTCCTCCTCACACGCAACTTGTGACCTTTCACCTTAATTTTCTCCTAATTTCCTTTATTTTTATAAATAGATGTGCCAAAAATGCATTTTTTTTCCTTTTAATGCATCAGCCTTAGCCTTTGCTAATTTTCCTTAGCCAACATCACACATCCAGTGATGCCCACTAGGATATATTTTCCCAACATTCAGCTTAGAATAAGTTTCCCTTAATCGTTGTCTTATTTTGCCTTTATTAACTTTTATTACATGCAATTTTCACCAGGGTTGTTACAAAATCCATTTTTCCATGACAATTCAAAGGGATAAAAAGTGAGTAGTGAAGCTCCAATATGTCTCCACTGATGAGGAAATTGTTGATATTCTTACAAAGCCTTTGTCCCCAGTGAAGTTTGTATACTTCAAAGACAAGCTAGGACTTGTGGAGAATGTCTCCCTCATTGAGAGGGAGTGTTGATGAGATAGCATCATGGACCGAGATTCTCCATATTTCAAGTATTATGACTGACATTAGGTAGATTATCCTTGTGTCAATTACATTGACCCAAGTTAGGGAGAATGGTCTGGAAAAGGACTAACATTCTTTCTATGTCATATATGACCCGAATTAGGAAGAATAGTCTAAGAGAATCATATTCATTTAACATCTATCCATGGATTGTGTTGCTAAAGTTTGGCCTTTGGTGATTCACAATGTGTCATTTACCTAAATGATTGTAAACCAATACTATTCTAGATGTCATGTTTCTGGTGTTGAGCGCCAGTATTGCAGCAAGGATGTTGCAACTCCTAGGCTACCAGCTTTACTTTATCAACCCGGGGTTCGTACAAACTTGGAGGTGACAGTGTTGTATACACAAGTAAAAGTGATGGTTCTGCCTGTTGTTACTATTTAGCTGGGGAGAGACCATTGGGGTTTCAATCCAGACTTCTATGGAGTCAGAAGAAGCTTTATTTCTTGATGGAAGAAAGGTAAATCTACTTTAAGAGAAAGAGCTACTCTACTGCAATAATGGAGAAGGTCGATATTTAATGCTAAATCACATCATTTCCTAATTAACCGCTAGGAATCTTTGCTTTGCAGAAATGCTAAATCAACATGAACCAAATTCTACTATCAAATTTATAGAATTAAGAAGCATCAAACATCACTAATGTGCAAGTAAAGAGACTTAACTAAATCTATTTTTTCCTTTTTGTCCTTTTACGCAAAATCAAGTATGCAAACTAATTTCTTCTATTGATGTGGCAGGTGAATTAAGGCTACTTGAGGATGGCTAGAAGGGTTATGAGATGGTTGGATGGTGTGGGGGACCCTTGGGAGGCTTTTTGTGACTTCCTAGAGGTTTTCCCTCAATTTGACCTCAAAACAGGCCATTTCAGGAAAACCTATAGGATGGACTAGAAACTTACAGGATTACCTGTAAACCTACAGGATACAACTGAGAGAAAAATGTGAGGTGTTGGAGGTGATGGAAGGCCTAAGAAAGGTGTGTAATGGGTGGAATGGAGGGGGATAAGGTCTAGGATCACTCATAAGTCAACAAAAAAGATAGGAGATGGTTGGATTCGCTTAATGTGCTTAGAAGAATTTCTATGAAAAATGATGAAAATTAGTGAAGGTGATGGTGAAAACAAGGGATGGCTAAGGTGGATGGAGTGGAAGGTGGTTGCTGGCTATGAAGTCTTAGTCTCCTCCTAAAGCACCTGCTCTGCATAAAACATGTATATCTTCCAAAAATCTATGTATACAAGAAACATTCTCATAAACTAGAAAAGCAGAATTAATGAACTAACTTCCTACATTATGCATTAAGAAATTTGTTGAAGGAATGAAAGCATGGATGAGACCTACTGAAAAAATGAAGATGAAAAAGATGACAATGGAATCCTACCTTGCAAAACTAACCAAATACTAATTTAAAGACAACAAAATCCAAAGCTCATAAAAGAACTAGAAATATGTGTTTTTGGGTTGCTTAAGGGTCCATTCCTCAAATCATGATCCCAGAGGTGTTAAGGGATAAAGTCCCCTAAGGCTTTGGGTTAGAACCCTAACGAAGCAGGAGCAATCTAATTAAAGAAACAAGCATATAACTTGTTATCACTCAGGTTGTCCCTAAGCTCCTGAAGGGATACGGCCGAGGTAACCACAAACCAATCTTTGGATTGCAAGTTCTAGCCCACCTGCAATCAGAGAGGGCTCTCTCTTAATGATTTAGCTTTGTTGATAATGATTTTAGGATAGTTATTGGGTTCAGGGGTTTTGATTTTTTGTTTGGATGGAAGATGAATATGAGGCAGATAATCCCAAGCAGAGAGACAAGGGAAATTGTGATAAGTTTCAAACCATTGGGCATGGATTCATGGATTGAGGCTTGCTGTTGCGTTTTCTTGGTCACAAGAGGATTATGGAGCGGGATAGCTACACATGAAACAATACCAATTTGCTGAAAAAATGGGATGAAAGTCAGTGATGAAAGGCAATCAATAATCTTTCATTAACTAACAGGGAAAGAGGTGAATGAATGGTTATCTAGGAGCAGTTAAGAATTCCTAAACTGACATTCATATGTGAAAGAAACAGCGTAAACAAGATCATTTAAGTATGCATGTTCATAACTATTCCTGATGAAAACATGGGAGAATTGCAGAAATTGAGCCTATGGTGCAGCCAAGCAAATCCTAAACTATTCTTCTTTTCTGCAATTTAGATGGTGGATTGATGATAACACAAACATAAAAACTAAACAGAGTTAAAGAAACACTTATTGAAACATGTCGAAGCATAGGAATTCCATAGTCACTCCTCGACCAGTTAAACACAGCAAACAGTTTCAGAATCCATGCTTTCAGTGGTCTTTGATTATAGAAAGTATCACATTTACAGTGTGAATCTCTGCTCGAGCAAAATATCGGACTAACAAGGATCAAACAACCAACCAACCCCTACTCCATTTTTCAGGGTGGTATATATAAGCAAAATATCTAAAGTTATTTATTACAACCGACTTAACAGGTCTGCAGGAAAAATCTTTCTAAACCTAACTTATGCTGCAATTAAATGCAAGTAAATCTGCTTTGGGCTGCGCTAGTGGCAGCTAGATCAAAATTGAGTTAATGTGATGTCCTCTGTGGCTTGGTGCAGTGGTTCTGTCATAACTGTGCATTGAGTTCTGGTCCTCTAATCTCCTGTGAGTTTAATGTGCAGTCATTTGTGCTGGTGAGCTTTCAATGTGTCCTCAACTGCTTCTTGACTTTCAAGGCTTTCCTTTTAATGCTGGATTTGCCTCGAGCCCTGAGAAAATCTCCTCTGATACACTTTTCCACTACTCTGATACTCTTTGACATGCTTTTTATCTTCACAACTGCTCTGATACCCTTTAACCTCTAAACTGGGTCTCTCTCTGTCTTCAGAGACGTTTAAATTGGCAAAATCGGGCCTTTTCTGCCATTTTCGGTGCAAAAAGGGCCGAGGAATCAAAAGATTCCATAAAGATTCTCCAATATGGCTCATTTCCCGTAACTAATCGCGCATCGAAAACTGCCTCTGTTTTTCATTCCGGAGCTCCGAAGCTTGACTTTTGCGCTTGCGCGTTTTTCCGTTTTTTTGGCCGCTGACGTCAGTTGTACGACGGATGATGCCAGCATGACGTCAGCAGTGGGGTCCTCTGGTGTGGATGTGACATTAGCATGCTGACGTCAGCAGGGTGACGTGGCAGTACGACGGGGTGATGACGTGGCGGAACACGGTGGCAGGTGACGTGGGCCAGGCGCAGGCAGGAAGGGGTGAGGTGGAGCTGATGTGGCGGGATGACGCGGCACAGGGCATCGGACTGCTTTTGATACGGAAGCGGTTTCTGTCAGGGGCGGCCCGATGCAATGGGAAGCCACCAGCTGTCCCGATGTATGACGGTAAAACCGTCGGACATCGGGTGCTAACGTGCCCACACAAGAGGGCGCCCGATATGAACGAGGGTCGTCGGATCTGGGGGAGGAGATCCGACGGTGGACGAGCGGAGAAAGTGCACGGGGTTTAGTCAAAGAGCGCACGCGATAAACCTTTAATATTTCACGGCGCGGGTGGGTTTAGACTTTAGGAAAATGGTGTGATGGGTTTCGGCGCTTAGTGATTTATTAACCAAAATTAATAAATTCCAAAATACAATGCACGGGGAGGGTTTTTTGCATTTGGAAGCGGGGTTTTTTGTGTTTTGGAAGGAGTCCAAACACCTTGGGGGGGGATTTTTGCAGAGATGGGGGCTCTTACAAAGGTCCAGATGACCTAGTAATTCCCAAGGGATGTTTATGGTTATATTTCAACCAGGGGGAGGGGATATTTACATAGGGGAGCTATTAACATAGTTTTAATAGGGGGAAGGGAAAATAGATAGGGAGTTAAATAATAATGTCAGTAGTTAATATGAAAATGACAAGAAGAGTGCTAAGTTCCAAAGATCTTAGGCTTTGAAGGGGAGATAGAACTTTGTAGAGAAGTATGGACCCTCCTCGAGTAAAGCAGACCTTTACCAAGGCTAATGATATGGAAAATGATGAAAGTAAGAGAAATCAAGCAGATCTTGACCTCTTTAGGGGAAGTTAGTAAGTGATTTAGGGAGTAAGAAGAAGAGGAAGTTAGTCATGCCTCGCTTGAAGTCCTTCAAATGGGAACTGCCTGCTCACTGTGATCTGTATGAGTGTAACACTTGAAAATGTGGAATTAATCACAAATCAACGTTCTGCAACCCCAAAATTACCTACCCAACCTACTTACCTAACATTTTTTCTTCTTTTTGGTTTGGGTGCACTTGGACTTGCAGACCCAACTTTTCAACTTTTTCTTTTGATGTCTTCTTATCTACATCTACACTTATTTCTTCCAAGGACCCAGATTAAGCAGTTGGGCTCCTTTGGTTCTCTACCTATCTAAGAATCTTCCAAGATTAGGCTATTTGGACAGATTATTCATTCTCTATATTCTAAAACAGGAAATTGAAACCTAGGGAGACCAAGATTAAGCTGTTTGGACCTCCCTTTAGCTGAAAATTTGTACCAAAATGAAATAACTCTTCAAAATTGGAATGCAGTAGATGAACTTCGAGTAGCATTTTCTCATGGCCTCTTTTTTTGGTGACTGTTAGCAAATATGGAGCATTGCAACATGCAAAGTATGACATATTTGGCCTGTAAAAATATCAATCATGAAATATGAGTAACCTGCTGCAGTAGGAGGCTAATAGTGGCTCCACTTGGGGATGGCTTTCTCCTTGTGAGAAGCCAAGAACAGTAGGTCAGATTGCCTTGATCTTCTGTTGTTGTTGTGCTTTGAACACTTCTTAGTGCTGACTGTTGGATTGATTTGAACTTTTGGACCACACACAGCACTTTCCCTCAACTGATTTGCTAGTGAATTATGTAGCACTACCTGCTTTCTTCTGCGTGCTTCAGCATCTGGACTGTTACAAAATAAATTAAAGTGTTGATATATACAAACATTTTATGTACAGAAAATAACACCGCATGTTCTTTTCAATCAAAAGGGATCATTGTAGTGTTTTAGCATCCGTCCATTAACAGGGCCTTCTTCAGCTGTGCTGCTATCTAGAGATTTGAGAAAATATGTGTTGTTGCCTTGCACAGCGCTGATAATGTATGGCCCTTTCCACAGAAAATCGAATTTTGAATGCTTTCCCTTGTCCTCTCTTCGTGAATCCCATCTTAGAACTTTGCTGCCAACCCAGAAATCCTCTGCTTTAGCTTTCTTATCAAACATCCTTTTGAGTTTTTCTTGCAACATTTGAGCTCTGTCATAGACTTGTTCTCTAGTTTGTTGGAGGTGAATGGTCTGATTAACTCTTCTCTGCATGTCATTTGGTTCAGCCTAAATTTCCTGCAACAGTTTGATAGTAGGAATGCCCAAATATGAAGGAAATTTGGCCTCCATGCCATATACTAGCTCATAAGGGCTCATCCCAATGGATTTCTTAGTTGAAAGTCTGTCTGCCCACAGAGCATTTGTGAGCTTCCTATGCCAGTTCTTTTTGTTTTCCTCTAGCAGCTTCTTTATGATGTTGATGAGGCTTTTGTTGGATGATTCGACCAAGCCATTACCTTGAGGGTAGTAGGCTATGGAGTAGCCGAAGGTAATGTGGAATTTGTGGCAGAAGTTGATGATCTTTTTGGATTTGAAGGCAGCAGCGTTGTTAGTGATAATCTTTTCAGGGCAGCCAAATCTGGAAAGGATATTTCTCTCAAGGAATTGGATAATGGTGGAGTCATTGGCTTGTCTACATGGGATGGCTTCAATCCACTTAGTGAAATAATCA
>APFE030486382.1:6758-18877 GCA_000404065.3 Pinus taeda | reverse complement strand
TTCAAGTAAGTTCAATTATAATTCATCTAATTTTGTTTCAACAGGGAGATCTATTGCCTATTCAGTTGGATGGAGAAGATGAGCGGGGAGTGAATCAATCAGTGATTCACTGAAGAGAGATACTAAGAGAAGGATCATTAAATTTTACATTCTCCCAATTCATTTATTCATTCATACATTTAGTTCTCCAATTACTCAACAGCTAGGCAGAACCCAGAATTGGAGAAGAAATTAAAAAGGCACTGTGCCTATCAGAGAAAACCAAGACTAGTGACTAGTACCTATACCAGAATTACATAGAGATTAGGATCTATGGTAGTGAGCTGGCTCCATACAAACTACCTAAGCATGTGCAAATGAGAATATTCTCATTGGAATACATCAGGAAAATGATAAATATGGATGAAGTCCATTTTGTCTCAAGCAAAAAGAAATCACAATTTAAACTCAAAGCCAAAGTAGAGAGTTTCATCTATAGCACTAGCTCTGCAGGTACTGAAGCAAACAGATTGCTAAAGAACATGAACCTGCATCCAAGCTTTACTTGGCCTTATGATCCTTTTGGGGTTATTTCTACTCTCAGAGTGTAGTTGAAGGCAACACCTTACAACCATACTCCCAGGCCATAATTGGAGAAGTTCATGAACCAGGAGCAATGGTCTAAATGTACTCTCATAGAAGCTGATGAATAGGTTATATCAACTCCTCAGATAAAGATTCTAGCTACATAGAGTATTCAGCATAAAAGAACCAGAGAGGAAACTCAGTCAGTTATAGAATGAGGTAAAGAGTATTATATCTTACAAAGGAAGTTGAAAATTGGGGTGTCAATGTCATCATGAAGAAAGTCACCAGAGATAAATAATATTGGAGAATTGGAAGATGTTTCATCAGCATGGACCACTGATCCCAAGCCTCCCTCTACTTCTCCAAATCTTTCTTCAACTGAAACTACTGAGATTATCCAATCAACTAAGACCAACTCAGCAGGAGATACTAATATCTTCTCAACATTTTTGGAAATCAAGCAAAAGAATGAATGTCTTAAATCTTAAGTTTATAGTCATTTTTGGAAACAAACATCCACTTCTCAACATAGACTTCTCTCTGTCTTCAACAGTGAAAGAGGTCTTAAGGTCCTATAATAATAGGATTCATAATTTTGAATTGACTATTATTAGTAGTCTAATATTGTACATATTTTTGCTTTCTGCAAAATTTTTTCTCATATTAAAAATAAAAAAGGTAAAGAGGGTGAAGTCCTAAAAGAAAAATCAAAGGACTAATAAAATAAAGGATAAAAAAAGAGTATAATGGATAAACCCCACGAAAAGAGATAAAAAGTAGATTCTGAAAGTGATACAAAATCAAATGCCACTACTTTTTACTTTACTTTGCAAAATAAGATTGTGTGCAACTTGTCAAAAATGCCATAATCCATGATGGTCAAATGGTTTAATCTTGATTCATTTATGCTTTAAATTTCATGCTGATAGATAGAGAATAAATATCTAGCCAAACTAGTTAATCTTGGCATATCAATAGTTAGGTAGAGAATAGTAATGGGATCAACAATTTAATCTGAGCCATTAAGGGTCAGCAAGCTCAAATCCACCCAGTAAATGAAGAAAAAATGTTAAGGTAAATGATGGGTAAGGAGAAGCAGCTTTCACAAGACATGGAAAGCACCAATTGGTTTATTTCATATTACTAATTTCCTTCCAAACTCATTTAACCCTTGTAAAAAATATCCCTTCCCCTTCATTTTAACTTTTCCCTTATTTCATCTCATTTCCCTTGTAAAATAACCCTTTTTCCCTTTATTTTACAGCCTCCCTGAGACATTTCCTTTTAAAAATCATTCTCCCATTATCAATTTCCCTTTTTTGATTTTGACCCAATAAAACCCCCATTTTCATTTCATAAACTATAGTTTATTTTATTAAACCCCCGCTGTAATATCTTCCTGGGTCCTGTGGAGTACTAAAGAAGGTATGTTTTTGATGACTATTTCAGTGTCTTTTCATGAGAACTGACAAGCATTTTTGCATTATGAACTTGGAAAACGATAAAAAATTGTAATAAAACATGTGAGATTAATATGCAAGACGAAAACACTGACAATTTTCATTTCCTTATGCAGGAAGGAGAAAAAACAAGAAGTTTCCATTCCAAACGAAAAGACAAGGATGAGTTAACCGGTGTCCCTTCGACGGGAGACCATATGCAAACAAGATCAAAGTGAATCAGCCCGGGAAAGGAAGTGGAGATATCAGCTTGGTGTAGGAAAGGAAAGAAGTGACTAAAGACTAATGGTTCGACGAATCCCTCAGGATCCTTGATCCAATGGGATCGTTGTTTTATGTATTTCTGCACTTAGATATCTCCGTCGTCACCCTTAAAAAAGGGGTAGCACTGTTAGCTCAGGAGGGATTTAGATGTTGTTATGCTTTTATGTAATTTCTCTTAATATCAAAACTGTGATTGTCGAATCTCGTTAAGAACTGCTCTACTGTAATTTTACTTTATGCATTAATACAAACTTGTTTACTATTTCATCGTTGAGTCTAGAATAACTTCAAGTGGTGTAACCCTGGAGGCTAGGGGCCCGGGCCTGGAGGACACTTGCTCTTGTACCATTACGCTTGGTTTTCACGTGGTTTGCTTATCAATGTAATTTGGTAATTTGATGTGTTTTATAAGTTTACATCACATGCTCTATTATGTTTTAAGGTGTCTAAAGACATAACTATTGTATTGACTCTGCATCATATTATTGCTCTTTTAGGTGTTGATATAATATAACTAGTGTTTGCAGAATACTGTTGCTATTCAATTATAGAGCCTTTGTGTTGTGCACTTGTTCATTAACATTAAAAAATTCATCTTGGAAGTTATGATCTTCATGATTGTTGGATTTATGAGTAATGTTGTTCTATCTTGAAATGCAATCGTATTCTTTCTAACTGAGGCGATAACTGGATCAGACTAGTATTTAAGTGTGTTGTGTGTATGCATGGTTTCCAAGCGTTGTTCCATAATTTATCAGTAACCAGTGTTGTTCCATTTGTGTTTGTTATTAAATCCGTCCTTAAAGAGTGAAGGATTGTTGTTTGATTCCTGTAGATTACAATTAATGCATTTGATTTGATAGACTAAGATGTTACGACTTGTTAGACTTAGTTGTTGTTCTATTTCTTAACTGATGTTCTATTTCTGATTTGTTGTTCTATTTCTGATTTGTTGTTCCATTTTAGCTTTGCTGTTCCATTTTAGGTTTGTTGTTCCATTTTAGATTTGTTGTTCCATTTCAGATTCGTTGTTCGATTTCTTAATTGTTGTTCAATTTCTTATCTACCGTTCCATTTCTTGTTATTAGTGTGAAGAATGATCTCAGGCTATAGTGAGCATTGGCATCTAGTGTCTGGCTCCCAGATCAATGATCTGTTCTTTGATTTCCTTTTCCATCAGTTTCCAAAGGAATGGGTTATTGCTACCGAACCCTTGACTGATAAATTGCTTAGTGTTCTGAATTTGTGATTTAATCTTTTGAAGTAGTTAAGCTGTAAACAAGCATCCATTTATTCTTGTATTTTCAAACACTATGCTACTAGCATTACTATGGAAAATGATAGCCGCAGAATGAGACACTCTTTGAAATAACGAAACATTCTCAGATTGACATATTAATGTGAGGTAACTAGAGGTGAAAGAGACCCTTTTTATAGCTCCACATTTTGGCACCATTGCGGGGGAAAGAGTGTAGCCATTTTTTCTTTTTCTCAGAGTAGTGTACGAACCTGCTAGGGAAGAATTGGGTTTTGAAAATGGAAGGTAAGAACCTACGTGTGGAGCATGTAAAATCCCTGCTCCTCTACTCGCTTTCCTGCAAATTTGTTGTTGTTTGTTTAAGTAGGATTTAGTAGTTAATTTGAGTGCATGACTAAGTAGAAAAAGCTAGAAAAAAATTCCAAACCTCTACCCAAGCCAAAAAAAGCTAAGGGGTCGGTGACCCTTGGCTGATCAACCTTCATAGAAGAAATCTACAAGAAAGAAGAATCTCAGCCCACAGTAGAACCCAAGAAAGTTATTTCTAAATAGCCTACTAGTTCCCTTCAGGACATAGGTTCACCATCTGTAGCCTTTGTTGAGGTGCATAGTCAAAATGAAGAGCAGGACTTTCATGAAATTTAAAATTCTACTCCGGAACTATTGGAGGAAGGGAATTTCAGTAATCTTTGTGAAGGACGAAGAGAGACAGGGGAAACCGAGGAACCAAGATCTCCTCTTGAGACAACTCAGCCATTGAACAGCCAAGAGAAAGGAAGTGCTGCAAAAATCATCTTTGAAGAAACTCAATCTCCTCATACAATAGGCACTCTCATTATCCCAGATAGAGGAAATGTTATTAAAACTATTCTTGTTAAAGCCATTTCATCTCAACCTAGGAATACCCTCCTAGATATCCCAGAAGGTTATTGGCATATATTCGACCCAATGGCTCAAAACCAGCCAAACACCCAAACCTCTACATTAAAATACGCCATAGTGGATTCTACAGCAAATGCGCCTATGAAAGCAATCCCTCTTCAACATATGCCTACATTCGACAATCTTAGATCAGAAGACCCAGATGTATTTTTATTTGAATTTGATGTACTGTGTAGGGGATATGATTACACCACTGACCCCCAGAAACTGAAATTGTTTCCCTCTACACTAAAAGCACTGCTTTAAGATGGTTTATGGGATTAGGTGGCGAGGCTATAAATAACTGGGATCAAATGAAAGAATCTTTTCTAAAAAAATATTAGGACTATTGCAGGTCTAGAGAACTAAAGGATGAACTATTCCAGATGATAGCTAGACCAAACAAAACATTAGAGAGTATGTGGAACGTTTCCAGTATAATCTACAAAGATTTCCTTATGCATCACTACCTTTACGTGATAATGTGTTGAAAACAACATTAATAAGGGGCATGAAGGAACAATGGATCGAAACATTAAGCATTATGGGGAAAGGAGGTATTTATCAAGAAAGTTTTGCTGACATTATTGATTTATGCATCAGGAGCTCGAGAGGCAGCACAAGAGTAAAACCAACAGAACATGATCGGTTTGTAAGAGATAATAAAATCTCGTCAGAAGGAGTAACACATGTAGAAATTGGAAATTTATTGGAAAATTTTAAAACTGATATACTAGGGACACTAACTACACAACTTGATATTAGGTAGGCCAAGTAGAAGCAAATGGAGGCAGAACAGAATTTGGCAATCTTCTGTCCCAGATGCAGGAAGAAGCATATCCATAAGGAGTGTCCACTGGATGCAGTCCAAACATGTGCCATCTACAAAAAAGATCACCTTATGAAGAGTTGTCCCTCACTTCCTGGATTGAAAGCGGTATATAAGGAAGCAAAAGAAGAGCGAGAATCAGTGTATTTGCTCAACTAGCACCATCAGTGGCAGTCGCGACAATCTGGTATGTTTCTAGACCCAACTTCTTCTTTTCAGCCTCCATAGTATAATGCTCAACAGTATAATATGTGGCAAAGTCAATTCCAACCCCCATTTCCAAACTGGTCACCATAATCATTTCCTTCCTCAAACCCGTGGCTGAATCAGGCAAGCCAATCTGGTTGGTCGAATCTTCCTTAAACCCCACCATATTGGAAAAGCAACCCATACCCACCACAATGGACTCCCCCTACTTCACAAAGTGCAGCTTGGTAGACAAACTAGCAGAGGCCAATGCATCAACTAGTAGGAACCATTCCTCTCCCTCAACCTACACTGCCAGCCTTACAACAAAATCCCCAGTCTATTTTGAGACCGCAACTCCTAGCCCAAACTAACCCCAATCCAAATAATAGACCGGTCCAATCTCTCCAAATCATAGAAACACCAGAAGTAGGAGCTGATCTGAGGGAGTGTAGTGACCTTTAGTTAAGATCTGGGCATATTATTGAAACTAAGGGAGATAAGACAGTTCAGGTTGAAAATCAGTTACCCAGAGAACATCTGTCATAAGAAGAGGATGTGAATAAACAACAAACTCATTATCAAGCAACCACAATCTCTCCCCCATTCCCAGAACAATTAGTCATACCTCGACCTATACAATATCCTAATTTTGACATTCTGGGAGAATTACAAAATTTGTACATGAAAATTCCATTCCTCCAAGCCATTCAAGACATCCCGATATACGTAAAAACTATCAAAGAATTTTTCATAAAGAAACCAAGGAGGAATATAACAAATAATCCAAGAGTCCAAGTAGTCGGCACTCTATCTGACTTATTATCAGGAAAAGAAACACCTATTAAATGCGAAGACCCAGGAAATCCAATAGTAACTGTCCAAATTTATGGTCAGACCCTATCCAATGCCTTAGTTGATCTAGGAGCTGCAATCAATATCTTAACAACCACTACTTGCTAAAAGCTAGGCATTACATCTATAGAACCCACCTCTACCTTGTTAGAATTGGCTGACCGATCTGTGGTTAGGCCAGAGGGCACACAACATGATGTCATGGTCTCTATTGACTCCTGGGAATATCCAACTGATTTTCTGATAATAAATCCCAAAACCCAACTTGATGAACATCCATTGATTTTAGGTAGACCTTGGCTTGCCACTGCCGATACCTATGTTGGTTGTCGACAAGGAAATATGATCATAACCAAGAGAACAGAAATCAAGAACTTAGTTCTATATCCTCCAGCGCAGCCAAGTGTCACAATAGTCAAAAGTAATAGGCACCCTGTATCATACCTTACTGATAACATTAGATCTCCATTAACTATACAAGAGGCACTTGATTTCAAATACCAAACAGAAGACGATGCCATTAATAATTTCATTAGTCAAACAGAACTCACATCCCACACACAATGTCATATGATAAAAGAAGCATTTGGTAATGAATTAGAAGAAGATCCTTTGAAAGATACACATGATCATACAATACCTGTCACCTTTGTTGCAAATAGTAAAATTGTGGAAATTGAACCGGGAAAAACCTTAAACATTAATGCCAGCCTCACATCCGAACAAGAAATGAAGCTCATCCATGTGTTAAGGAAATATAAAGAAGCATTTGCATGGGACTACCTTGATATGAAAGGAATTGACCCCCAGATATGTACACACCACATTTATATAGAAAAAGATGCGAGACATGTTCGACAGCCTCAGAGAAGACTAAATCCTCATCTCAAAAGATGTGGTAAAATCTGAACTTTGAAAACTTTTAGATGTCAATTTTATCTACCCTATCTTTGATAGTAAATGGGTCTCTCCGCTTGTGGTGGTACCAAAAAAGAATGGGAAATGGATAATCTGTGTGGACTACAGGGAGCTAAATAAACAAACACAAAAAGACCACTTCTCTCTCCCATTCATCGACCAAGCATTAGACACTTTGGCAGGAAAGAAATTATTTTCTTTCCTGGATGGTCTCAATGGATACAATCGGATACAGATTGCCCCTGAAGACCAAGACAAAACTAATTTTACTTGTCCTTGGGGAACATTTGCCTATCGAGTTTTACCTTTTGGCTTATGCAATGATCCTGCCACATTCCAAAGGGCTATCCTTAGCATTTTTGCAGACTTAATAAATGAAGGACTTGAATTATATATGGATGACTTTACACCATATGGAGATGATTTCGATCCAGCACTGGATACACTAGAAAAAGTCCTACAACGCTGCATTGCTACCAGGCTTTGTTTAAGCCATGAAAAACGTTATATGATGATGACGGAAGGACTTATCCTAGGACACTATATTTCAGCAGCTGGCATTCAGGTAGACCCAACCAAAATCCAAATACTTTGTGCTTATCCCCATTCCTACCACTCAAACAGAGGTACGTAGTTTTCTTGGATTTTCTGGTTATTATAGGAGGTTTATAGAACATTATTCACATATTGCTGCACCTTTGTATTCACTAACTAGTAACGTCGATTTTCTTTGGACAGAAAAATGTGAATGTGCTTTCAAGGATCTGAAGAAGCTCGTATCGACAGCCCCAGTCCTTCGAGGACCAAATTGGGATTTTCCATTCGAGATATCATTTTATGCCTTAGATACAACCATTGGAGTGGTCCTTGGGCAGGAAGAGGATAGAAAACCATATGCAATTTATTACATTAGAAAAAATTTATCCCCTACTGAATTAAACTACACTATTACTGAAAAATAATTTCTAGCTGTAATACATGGTGTCAATAAGTTCAGACATCCCATTACTGGATATCCTGTTATCTTATACACAGATCATTCTGCCATAAAATATTTAGTGAACAAGCCTATCACAAATGGCAGAATAACTAGTTGGCTGATTTTATTGCAGGAATTTGATATTACAATCAAGGATTGACCTGGAAAAGAAAATCCTGTAGCCGATTTTCTATCAAGAATGCCACAGCCAATTGATGCAACAGCAGTTGAAGATCAATTTCCGGACGAGCATCTGTTTTTTGTGGCTATTCAAACACCTTGGTATGCTGATGTTGCCAATTTCCTAGTAGTAGATAAACTACCAAGGCATCTAACCCCTAATGAGCAGAAACAGATTGTTCAACGAAGTACTCGATTTTCTTGGATTGGGGGCTATTTCTTCCATGCAGGGGCAGACATGCATATCAGGAGATGCGTTCAAGAGGATGAAATCTTTGACATTTTGAAAGCCTGCCATGATGAACCATGTGGTGGACATTTCGCCAATCGCAGAACTGGACATAAAGTGCTACAAACAGGGTATTATTGGCCCATGATTTTCAAAGATGCAAAGAAATTTGTCCAAGCCTATGACAGTTGCCAGAGAGTAGGACACCCTAGTCAGTCTGATGAGATGCCTCTAAAACTATAGCTAATCATCGAACCATTCGAGCGATGGGCTCTTGATTTCGTTGGACCAATCAACCCATCATCAAACTAGAAAACGTATATTTTGGTGGCAACAGAATATGTCACCAAGTGGGTTGAAGCAGAGGCATTACCAATAGCTACAGAGGACTCTGTCATAAAGTTCCTGCTCCATATATTTGTATGTTATGGCCTTCCAAGGGAGATAATTACAGACGGTGGACCATAGTTTGTTGGGAACAGAATAGCTGCAACACTCAACAACTATCATGTCCAGCATAAAATCACTACTCCATACCACCCACAGGCAAATGGGCAGGTAGAAAGCAACAATAAAATAATAGAAGCAATCCTAATGAAAACCATTGTGCCACATAGACATGATTGGGTTGCCAAACTACGTGAAGCACTGTGGCCTTACAGAAGAACATGGAGAAGTACCACTGGTTACTCACCTTATCAATTAGTGTTTGGAAAACAACATATTTTCCCCATAGAATTCGAAATCCAAACATTACAAACAGCACAGGAAGTTGGCTTAGATCTAACTGAGGCACAGATTAATCGATTACAACAGATCAATGAGCTGGATGAAATTAGGCTCTCTGCACTTTAAAACACTGCTCTAATTCAACAGTAGCAAGCTAAATGGCATGATGCTCTCATTAAAAGTAAAGTCTTCCATGAAGGAGACTGGTACCCTTACTCTAATCACTATTGATGGTTCTGGATATGCCTTCAAGGCAAATGGACACCGAGTTCGTCTCTATCGCAAACCACTCACTCGGGAGTCCTTTTGCCAGCAGCTACGCCGAGACACAGATATGGAGATTTTGGGGGAGGAAGAGAAGTCTTCCTCACCTGTAATTCATTAAGGAATTTACTTCTTTTTACAGTTTGTACATAATTTCTTTTCTTGAATCATTTTTGTACATATTTTTGAATCAATGTTTTGTTGTTACTATTTCTGCTGTTCCTTTTTTTTCAAAAGAATGGCATTTTCTTCTGGCTGTTCCTTTTTCAAAAGAACAACCCCCATTGGGTCAGCCGTCATTTTACTGTAATTTGGTTCTTTTTCTTTATTTTTGTCTTCTTTTGTTCCTTTTTCAAAGGAACAACATTTTTATTTCCGCTGCTCTTTTTCCAAAGGAACGACATTTGTGTGCTTTTGTTGTTCCTTTTCCAAAGGAACAACATTTTCGATTTCTATTGTTCCTTTTCCAAAGGAACGGTATTTGTGTGTTTTTGCTCTTCCTTTTCCAAAGGAACAACATTTTTGATTTCTGCTATTTCTTTTTCCAAAGGAACGGCATTTGTGTTTTTTTGTTGTTCCTTTTCCAAAGGAACAACATTTTCGATTTTTGTTGTTCCTTTTCCAAAGGAACGACATTTGTGTGTTCTTTTTGTTCCTTTTCCAAAGGAACAACATTTCGATTTATGTTGTTCCTTTTCCAAAGGAATGGCATTTGTGTGTAAAGGAACAACATTTTCGATTTCTGTTGTTCCTTTTCCAAAGGAATGGCATTTGTGTGTTTTCTCTATTCCTTTTCCAAAGGAACAACATTTTCGATTTCTGTTGTTCCTTTTCCAAAGGAACGACATTTGCTTGTTTTTTTGTTTCTTCTTCAAAGGAACAACATTTTCGATTTCTATTGTTCCTTTTCCAAAGGAACGACATTAGTGTGCTTTGTTGTTCCTTTTTCAAAGGAACAACGTTTTTTATTTCTATTGTTCTTTTTCCAAAGGAATGGCACCTGTGTGTTGTGCTATTCCTTTTCCAAAGGAACGACATCTGTATGTTCTGTTGTTCCTTTTCCAAAGGAACAACATTTTCCATCTTTGTTGTTCCTTTTTCAAATGAACGACATCTGCGTTTTCTGCTGTTCCTTTTCGAAAGGAACAACATTTGTGGACTTCTGTTGTTCCTTTTCTCAAAAGGAACACCACTTGCATACTTTTGCTCTCCCTGTGAAACAGCTTGTTCCTTTTGCTGTTCTAAATTAAGGATGCTTATTGTTCCTATTCTTTCAAGTCTTTTACAATACAGCTATGCACTTATGCAATGGATACAAAATCACAACATACTGAAATTAGTCAATCATAAATCGCTATCTTTATAAGAAATTTCCTTGAATTGATAAGAGGACAGAAGGAAAGACACGCTTATTCATCATCATTTGCTGTCATTGTTCTACTAATTCTACTATGATTGGTTATCTCTATCATGTTGTTCCCTTTTAATCCTCTTTGATTATTATTCAGGAATAAGAGCAAAGGGTTTATATCTTCCTATTTAGATGTTAATACTTCTTCCACCTTTCCTACTCTTAAGGAGTGTTGAACCACCTATTGTGTATAAATAGGGAAAGTACTTTATGAAAAAGAAAGAAGAAAGAGCAAACATGACTTATAAGTTTTCAAATGCAGGATAGGGGGTCTCGTTAAGAGTCGACCTACCATGATCATGAGGATTAAAATGAAGTGGCATTCCCACTATGGCCACCACATTAGGGATATGGTCAAAAAGGTATATCAAATAAACAACCCTTGGAACAGGAGGTCCCATCATGAGCCGCCCTGCCCACTTTTCGCTCCTTCCTCGTGAATGGCATTATGGCTAACTAGTCACCAAGCCAGCATAATGGCCTACATTTTGACATTACACAACATTTCCTAAGCATACACAAAGGATCATGGTTCCATGGGTGAAATAAACAACTTTGCCAAGGTTATGGACACCTGTCGGTAGCAGAGCACTGTTAATGGTATTGAAGTCACATTATTTACACCAATAGGTAAGTTATTAGAACTCTTCTATTTCTTATGCCTTAGTAATCAATTATATATTATTTCGCAAACCATACAACGCATGAATATATATTACACCAATCATGACAAAACAATTGACAATGACCGTATGTGACTCTCTATTTACAACAAAATGTCTTATCCCCAACCTTGCATCATATCACCGCAGTCTCTTACGTATTAAGCAACACAACTCTACGCCTCGATTTCAGTAATTTGATGCTTTTGTAAACATGGGATATTTCCATACGTTGTTCCTTAAGGACTCTATTGCAGAGCCCGACGTTGCTCCTTTATTTGACGGCTGGGACATGTTGGCATTACGTTTCTGGTATGGTTATATGTTACAGATATTGTACTTGATGGCAACACCCATGGCATGGCTCTCAATATGATGAGAATTAAAAAAAAAAAAAAAGTTTATTT
>APFE030486378.1:122860-143684 GCA_000404065.3 Pinus taeda | reverse complement strand
AAAATTACTCCAGAGAAGGTAGTGATTCGACGAGATGTGAAGTTCATGGAGGACAGGGCTTTCAGAAAATCTTGTGAGATGCCTTCCGAGGAGCAGTCAAAAGAAGAGTCATTGGTTAAACCTCTTCAACCAACAGAAGTATAGAATTCTTCCTCAGGTCAATAAGATTCATAGGATGAGGAGGAGGAGCTAAAAGAAGCACCTGCTGATAGAGGGAGAACTAGCAAGGAACTTCGTCAGATTCTACGAGATGCAGAGGAATTCATCAGTGCACCAAGAAACAATAAGAGGGAGTGAAAACAATGAGATAAATATCAAGCATTAGTAGCTCGGGATGGGGAGCCTGTCAGTTTCCAGGAGGCAGCTCAACATCAGGTTTGGCTAGATGCGATGATAAGGAGTACAACTCCATTATGGTGAACAATGTCTGGGAAGTAGTGCCAAGGCCTTGAGACATATCAGTGGTAGGTTCGAGATGGATCTACAAGATCAAATACGCTGCAAACGGCAGTGTTGAGAAATATAAGGCTAGTTTTGTGGCTAAGGGGTATGCTCAGAAGGAAGGAATTGACTACGAGGAGACCTTCGCCCCGGTAGCCAGGTATACATCTATTAAAACCGCGATATCTCTTACTGCTCAAATGGGGTGGGAGATTCATCATGTGCATGTCAAAACGGCTTTTCTAAACGGGGTAATAAAAGAGGTATACATTGAACAACCAGAGGGCTTTGAGACACATGAGAAAAAGTCTCATGTATGCAGGTTGAAGAAAGCCTTGTATGGGTTGAAACATGCACCTAGAGAATAGTATGGTAGAATCGATGGCTACTTGCAGAAGATGGGATTTGTCAAGAATGACGCGGATCCAAATCTCTACTATCTGGTTGTAGAGAATGAGCCACTGATCTTAGTATTGTATGTGGATGATCTCAGTCTGACAGGATCATCCAGCTCATTAGGGACTGCAAGAAGAATCTAGCCACAAAATTCAATATCAAGGATTTGGGACGAATACATTATTTTCTAGGGTTGGAAATTTGGCAGCAAGAAGGAGAGATCTTCCTTGGGCATGGGAGGTATACTATAGAAACCTTGAAAAGATTCAGGATGGAGGACTGTAGACCCATGGCTATTCCAATGATCACCAACTGGAAGAAGATTGATGCATCAGAAGACAAGGATGTTGATCCCACCTTATACAGGCAGCTCATAGGGTCCCTGATGTATCTGGTCAATACCAGGCCAGACATTTGCTACATTGTCAACACCCTCAGTCAGTTCATTGTGGAACCGAAGAGGGCGCACTGGGCAACAGCCAAACATGTTCTCAAGTATTTACAGGGGACAACCGATTCTGGACTCTTGTACACCAGGAGTAAGGATATTAGATTGAGTGGATTTACTGATGCAAATTGGGCAAGAAGTTCGGTGGATCGGAAAAGTACCTCTGGGTACTGTTTCAACATTGGATCAGGAATGACTTCCTAGTGCAGTAGGAAACAGAAGTCCGTGGCTTTGAGTTCATCTGAGGCAAAATATATGGCAGCGAGCACAACTTCGTGTGAGGCCATATGGCTTAGAAAATTGCTTGTGAACCTATTCAAAAGGAAAATGGAGGCAACCAGGATCATGTGCGATAATCAAAGTTGCATCAAGCTCTCTGAGAATCTAGTGTTTCATGATCGGTCAAAGTATATTGATATCTGGTGTTATTTTGTCAGACTGTGTCCAACAAGGAGCTGTACAGTTGAGCTACACTCCTACAGGAGAACAAGTGACAGACATCCTCACCAAGGCCCTTGGAAGGACAAAGTTTGATTATTTCAGGGAAAAGATGGAGATGATAAAGAATCTGTTTCAGTAGCAGAAATGGGGGTGATAGTAGCACGAATGCAGAGAGAGTTGCAGTGCAAATGCAATGTTGGGAGAAAGGACCAACAGCAGCACGGATGCAGAGGGAGCTATCGTATAGATGTAGCAGTGGCAAAGCCATGGGCAACAGTACAGGATGCAGTAGTGCAAAGGATGTTGGACAGGGAGGCTTAGCATCAGCACAGAGACTGATGTTGGATGATCAGGGTGATACTCAATGAGTATTACTAGAACACAGTCCTCGCTAAGAGGGAGTGTTGATTTGTGGTAGCATCAAATGTGCTCTGTTGTCGCACAGGATGTCTAGGCACCGCGACAACGACTCAGATCGGGGGCTGTCACCCCGATCCCCAATCTCTCTGTTTAAGTTGTCTCCCTACAGCAAACTAAAGGGGGTAGACCCTACGAAAATGAAATGAAGGAGAACTAGTTGGAAACCAACCAGTTCGGGGGACATGGTGAACCGACCAAGTACTTGATTTAGATTTAGCAAGATTTATAGGATTTGATTAGATTTTAAGCAATTGTTGCCCGTGCCTTATGGAGTCAACTATCTTGCTAGGAAATTTAGAACCAAGTAATTGATTTACAACTGTTGCTTAAATGAATGACTATCTTATATGAAGTGCAGATCCTAAAGCTAATATGAGATGCAATAATCTTGGTTAATTTTAGTTAAATGCCTATCTAAATTTTAACCCTTCGATCATTTCTATATTGAGCCTGATTTCGTAGTAATTGGCAGAAAGAAGATAAGGTGAAGCACACTAAAGTGTGATTAACGATACCTCTCCTGAAAATCTAACATACCCGGTGCCTCCGGCGCTCCAAAGAGTTGTGGCTCTAACGACTGTAAGGTCACCGTTTTAAGTACTATTAAAAGCAAGCTTCTCAAGCAAAGATGGATGGATACCTATCTCCCTATCGATCAAGCTTATGCTTGGGAGTAAATTTTAGTTATGTAGAACTAACTTAATACACAAATACACGAGATGATTAGAAGATGAGATGAAGTTAGATTCAAGGATGAAAAGTGCTTATGCTACGATCTGATTCAGAGTTATATATCAAAGCCCTTAATTGTCAAAATGAATGTTCACTTCACTAGACAAAAATTGAAAAATAAACTTCTTAGCAATATCATAATTAAACTACAAGCTTATTTCAAATCTTCTAGAATCAGAGTTATATATCAAAGCCCTTAATTGTCAAAATGAATGTTCACTTCACTAGACAAAGATTGAAAGATAAACTTCTTAGCAATATCATAATTAGACCACAAGCTTACTTCAAATCTTCTAGATTCTTTCGAATGTAATTATAGATCAAAGAGAACAAAACCGTCATCACAAGTTAATATCAGACGCTCGAAAAATACTCAATTTATGAAACAAAATATATGCATTTTATCATAATTCCATGACAGAGTACTTAATTTTCAAAAATTAGTTTTTAAGACAGTGGTAAGAAAACTCTATGACAGCAGCAATATGACAATGAAAACTGTAAGCTATCAATGATATCTTTATGCCAAAAATTTACCAAAATTTTTCCAAACTTGCCCACATGAATTATCAAAAAATTTCAGCCTGTTATGTTGTGATTTCCAAAATTATATCAAATTTGGTATACTTATTACAGCCAACAATTAAAACATGAAATAAACCTAATGATGAATGCCCAACTCAAGAAATTAATTCCTTAATGTATTAGACAACTTAAGAACTGATTTTAGGCTAACCCACATGAAATTTTGTCACTGTTATATTTCAGACTTCAGAAACATAATTATTCAAAGATAACAATCACCCAAAATGTAGATCTAGGCAATTTCTTGATACACGCCAAGATAAATGACTTATTAATGTATTTAGCAATTTTTTTAGTTAATTTCAAACCACTTAGATGTGTTTTTCACCACTATTAAAAAGGAATTGTCGAAATGTTGTATGAGATACTATGGAATACTTTGATGCCCTTAACCTTGAGGCTATCCCTAAGTAGAGCTAGATGTTGACCACTACGTGTCAACAACCCATAGCAGTACACCCCCCTTTTTTTTTTTGCAAAAGGGATTGTGCCTGATCGATGTGTCCATGTCGTCCAGCTTTCATCATCAACCTGATTATCAAGTTATAATGTAAACCCATTCTGCATGTAGATGATGTGAATAATCTCAGCAGATCTGTGTTATGTATATAATTGCCTAAGTAAACATATTTTTCTGGTGACGATCTACATTCTGGAGGTTTTTTGTCTCACCGATCCATTCTCGGATGGTCGGCAGAGTTTTCCTTCAGCTTTACCGCAAAGACAGAATGAATTTTGTCACCAAGATCTTAGGCGAGTCCTAGTCTTATAGATCGAGTCTATGTAAAAGTGATTTGGGAATAATCCTAACTATTTGGTTAGGTTATTTTATTACAAATTGCTCAGTATGTTGGATTATATTTGTGTCGCAGAAATGGGTAGTCTATGAGGGTCTATTTCAGATGGGTTTTCCCCCTTGTGATGTAAAAGATATGAAAATGATGATGTAAAGTGTCTTCAGGGTTGGAAAAATAATTTATCCCCTCATAGGTTAATTAATTAATTAAATTTTCTGGCTAAAAATTAATTAAAATCCTAAGCCAGAAATTAATTAATTATAGGTCCTAAGTAAATTTAAATTTTCCAAAAGCAAAATTCGTGAGCCCTTAAAATTCAAATTTTAAAAGGTCTTAGAGCTATGGTAAATTAATTATTTTGCTAAATTTTAAGCCTTTGGTCCGTGGGGTTTAAGTCAAAGTCAAATTTTTGAGTTAATTAAAATGCATTTAATTGAAAAATTCGAATTTCCTCAAGAATTTAATATTTCGACGAATGCCCCGAATGCAGGTGAATAGGGAGGCGATTAGAGCGATGGGACAGGGGTGGTGGGAGACGGCGCGACACCTTCCCTCCCTGTACATGACTATTAATGCCATTCGGAGGAGGGAGGCCTGGCATGCAGGCCATTACATTCTCCCGTTAGGTGTTGTTAAGGCTTCGGCTCTCGCACGTTGTGACCTGCAAGCGATGGCGGCATCCATGAATGTAGCATTTATGGAGTGGGCTAATCGAGAAAGGGCAGAAGATCATAAGAAGGGACAGGGTATTGCAAGCGCAATTCATTTGGGTGAGGTGTTAAGCTGGGTACGCGCTGTCAATTCCGAGCCTGCAGCAGAGACGCTGCGTCTGGTTTTTGCTAATTTTCTGTGGAGCTTTGGGAGGTGGCCTCTGAGCAAAACCGCCCCCAATCTCGAGGTCTCGGGTGCATTGATCCTGGTTTGTGTAACGTATTGGAAAAGGGGGAGTGGGACATTGAAGGAATTGGCCTTTCCGCTCCCGTTTACTCCTACTCCTTCTCTGTTGATTCTGGGTTTCATAGTTTCGAGGTTGGCGGCATTCCTTCTGTTATTTTATCTGGCTCTGAAAGGAGACCTCTGTGCTTCTCTTTCCTTAACTCGAACTTCCTGCACATTTACCCTGTTTTGTGCGTGGTCTCGGAAAGAGGTGGGCGGAAGACAGGGGAGAAGAGTGTGGTGTTTGGCGTATATCAGTTTGAGGCCCTTCCTATCATGGCCCATCTACGACAGGGAATGGGTTGCCGCCGCAGCCAACCCAGACAAGCCCCCACTTAGTCCACTTCGGATTCGCCGGCCACCAGCAAGCTGTTCACTGGGCGCTATCTGAGCACCCGTAGTGGGCGAGGAAGGCGCCGCGTCCAATCTGCCTCCAGGGCCTCCTTCAACAACTGGGTCAGCCATTTTTACGTTCAACAGTTCGCTGCATCAACTGCGGGTCACGGCACACATCTCTGTGGTGTTTTACGAAACCACGCAATTGGAAGGCTCTGATAGTCATACGAGAGGTTCGGGAGCCGCTATTGGTCCTCCCCCTGCGTTCCAGATCGGCATTGGTATGATGCCACAACCGGCACAAGCGGAACCAGACGGAGGCATTCAGGACGTGGAGATGCAGCCTGCTGATCCCGGTCCTTCTGCTCAGTTCAGCGCTGCTCTTGTGGATGAACCGGAATTCGGCTGGTGCCGAATTGTGGAGGAACGGCCTGCCGAATAGCATGCTTCCGCTGAAGGTGATCTTCCTCTTTTTGATCAGTTCTTGGTTATCCTCGGGCGGTTTCTTAGTTATCTGGGTTATGGGTCTCTTTCGGCTTCTGATGTACTGGTTTCATGGTTTTGTTTGGGATGTATGGCACTCCATGGGTGGTTTCAGAACATGGTCTTGGGATGTATGGGATTCCATGGGTGGTTTCAGGCATAAGTTGGTTTTTTGGAAAGATGGCTCTTCTTAGAGCAATGTAATGACCTCGGTCACCTTGTAAATACCTTCTCTTTTTAATAGAATTAACTTTACCTAAACAAACAAACAAACAAACAAAAAATTCGACGAATGAGATTAAAAGAAATTTTAATTCTCATCGACATCAAGATTGCTTTGATAAGGATCACTCGAACTAGCTATTGGAAGATTTATTTTTAAAAAGGAGGCCATTTGTGAGTTGATCCATCCGATCTCTTGATTGTGTACTAAGCTCTCAAGCTCTCTTGTATACTTTTTTGAATTAATGCAAAAGTCTTTGGGGTTTCAACGTGCTGTAGTGTTCCTCTTCATGAATTTATGGTAACATTGTTTTAGTTTCTGCTTAATATTATGTGAAAACTATCAATCAATAGCTCTCTTCGAATAATCTAAATACAGGTATCTTATTCAGTTTGTTGGATCTAGGGTAACATTTTTTATTTTGATTGAAGTAGCAGGTATCTCTATTTCTTTAGAATTTTATTGTTGTTCTACTTCTCTACTTGATTTAATGGTTGATCTAGTGTTTGCAGAAAATCTCTCAGGTTCTCATTGAGCGTTTGAGGCAATGTTGCATTAATCGTTATCGGGATTAAATCGACGCGAGGAAACATCGAAAAAATCGTAACATACAACAATATTCTTTTTTTTTATTTTTTTAATATCTAAAGCATCTACAACATAAAATTAATACATTGACACATAAATATGATAAAAGAACTAATATATAAGATGTTTAATATCATTTCTAGTGCCACATCACACATAACAGTGAATCTGTCTGAATAGTAAGTCCTGACTCATGACTTCCCAACTCAGCCTCAAAATATCAACAAAAATATAATATGTATCTCATATCATGAGTCATAATGTCATATACAATAAAATGAACCAAATAACTAAAGTCTAATACTACTAATTTCCTTTGCCCCTCTAGATGTAGATGTCGGTGGAGTTGGCAGTCGACTTTGTTGTGCTCTAGAAGTTGAAGAACTAGGAGCTACAGGAGGTAGAACACGTCCTCTACTAGTGACAAGAGTAGCTTGGGTAGGTTGTGTCACCTCCTCCTCCGTAAATATATATATATATATATAATATATATATATATTATTTTCTTTTTCTTTTTTTCCTTTTTCTTTTTTTTTTCTTTTTTTCTCTTCCGCGCAATTTTTCCCAAAAAATCGTGATTTTTTCATAAAAATAGCCGAAAAAAATACATGTATTTATTGACCGATAATATCTCCGATTTCAAAAACCCACGATTTTACGATATAATCGCGATTAGTGCAACACTGGTTTGGGGATAGTCTTCGATTGGACCAACCAACTCTCAACACATTTTTTCTGAAGAGCCTACTTCATATAAGCCTCAGGATTTATCTAACGATAATTTTTTCTGCAGAGTGTTTTTGGGCTAGTACCTCTCTAAAATTTCAAAAAAATTTAAATATTTTGTAGAAATTTTGATAGATCTGACTATTAAGAGTCTTAGATTATCAGATCCGGGAGCATAATTGAACTCGTACTCCTCAGATTTGATAGATTGTAAATTATTTGTATAGCTCTGTAAATTATATGTATAGATCTGTTATTTACTTGTGTAGATCTGAAATTTTGGATACCTGTCTAATCTATCGACCAAGCTTATGCCTGAGAAGCATGTTTTAATAGTACTTAAAACGATGACCTTGCAGTCGTCGGAGCCACAGCTCTCTGCAGCACCGGAGGCACCGGGTATGTTAGAATTTCAGGCGAGGTATCGTTAATCACACCTTAGTGTGCTTCTCTTTATCTTCTCTCTGCCAATTACTACGAAATCAGGCTCAACACAGAAAGGATTGAAGGATTCACATTTAAATGGGCATTTAACTAAAATTAACCAAGATTTTTGCATCTCACATTAGTTTTAAGATCTGCATTTCATATAACATAATCATTCATCTAAGCACTAGTTTCTAATCGATTACTTGATCTTAATTTCCCTAGCAAGATCGTTAACTCCATAAGGCATTGATATCAATAGTTTAAAATCTAATCAAATCCTAAGTTTTGCTAAATCTTAATCAAGTACTTGATCGTCTCACTGTGTCTCCCGAACTAGTTGGTTCCTAACTAGTTCTTCTTCATTCCATTTTTTACATAGGATCTACCCCCCTTAGCCTGCTGTAGGGAGACAACTTAAACGAAGAGGTTGGGGATCAGAGTGACAGCCCCCGATCCGACCGTTGTCGCAGTGCCTAGACATTCTATGCGACAACATGCTCTAGCCACGAAAATTGGTAGAGAGGCTAAAGCACATGAGATCTCCAAGACCCAAAAATGGTTTGGGGAGATTCTAACCGATATGGGAGATATTAAAATAATTAATATTTTTAATAGAGTTCCTAATTCTAAACTTATAAAAAATAAAATATTAATGGGTATTAATATAAAACTAGGTTAGAATGGTCCAAAAACCATGGATCAAGCCAAATCTAATCTTAGCCATTGATTAGAGATTTAATCTTGGTCGTTGATGGACCAACGAGAAAAGTATAAGAAGAGGCTTGAGGGTCAATTGGAAGAGATATTGAGGGAGACCAGTCAATTAGATTTCTGAAGTGGGGTTAGCTAAGAAATTCGAACTAGTGGTCTGGAAAGCAGTAGGAGGCAACAAGTAGGGAATAGAGAGTCGAGATCAGCACCAAAAGACCAGCGCAGAGGCAGGAGAGGCAAACGCAGAGGTAACAGTAGGCTGCGCAGTCACTAGAGGGCCTGCGTGGGTGACGCAGAGAGGCCCAGGGTTGACGCAGACAAGCAGAGGCTAATGCATAGTGTCTGGGAGCTATGCAAAGGTCAGTTGGGCTAACGCTGGGACTAGGAGAAATGCTGGAGAATTTTTCTCTCTGTTGGGTAAGCCAGTTGTGTACCCTGTTGTACTGAAGAATCGTTGAATAATCAAATCCTCCCTTGCTGCACCGTTTTCCCACATTGGGTTTTTCCGTGGACTGACGTCCAAAATATCTTTGTCAATGTGTTGATTCTAGTGTATGTGATTGTTTTTGTGTTATGGTGTGATATCTGCATCAGAATTTATTTTAATGTTTATTGAACGAATTTCATAAATAACTTATTGGAAAATAAGTAGGCAAAGTAAAGTAGATGTTGTAGTGATAGAATTTTCACATGGTATCGGAGCAAGTAATCAGAGACAGGAAGGGAAAATCAATTATGGGTCAAGACAATATACGGAGGCATCCACATCAGGAGACTCGCACAGATTTTTAGAAAATTGCACAAGAGAAAGTGATTTTGATTTCTCTATGTTGGCTTCTAGGCTAGAAGAAGAAGTGGCTTGTATAACTAGTTCTGCATCATCAAAGGTATGGTATATAGATAGTGGAGCCTCTTGGCATATGACGGGAATCAGGGAATGTTTCTCAGATTATCGAGAGGAGAAGATGAACTTTCAGATCACCATGGGAAACAAAACAAAGTGCACTCCAATAGGGAGGGGTACCATAGTTTTCCAAACAGAATCGGGAGAACGGTTTCGTGCTACCAATGTGTTGCATGTACCAGGATTGGGGATGAACTTACTTTCTGTGTCGCAACTTCAAGGCAAGGGCTATGACGTCTTCTTCATGAAGGAAAAAGTATATGTCAAACACCCGAGCTAAGAAAAGAGAGTGCAGATCAGGATCAAAAGTAATAGGTTGTATAGATTACAACTAGAATCACCAATGGCACTAATAGGTAGTCATGGAGACAAAGACTTGAACGAACTATGGCATAGAAGAATGGGACATTTGCACCATGGGGCTTTGAGAATTCTCAGGAGCACTGTAACAAGAGTTCTGGATCTTAGTACGGAACGAGATGATATATGTAGAGGATGTGCTCTAGGAAATTATGTCAAGGCAGCATTTCCTAGAAGTAAAAACAAGGCCAAGAGTGTACTAGGATTGATAAACTCCGATATTTGTGGACCTATGTCCACTAAAGCTCTTAGTGGTGTTGAGTACTTCCTTACCTTCATTGATGACCACTCAAGGAAAACTTGGATTTATTCTATAAACCAAGGATGAGGTTTTCTGTCGATTCAAAAAGTTCAAGGCTCTAGTGGAGAATCTGGCTGGGAAGAAAATAAAAGTTTTGCGCTCAGATAATGGTGGAAAGTATATCAATAAGGACTTCACTGATTTTTGCGCTAAGGAGGGCAGTGATAATAATATCAACGAGCTATCGCCGATAATCGAAAATATCGCGATATTTTGGCTCTCGAAAATATCGCGATATTTCTGAGATATCGTCGATATCTCGGCAAAATATCGTGAGACGATAGAAAATATCGTCAGGCGAATTATGTCGTAGCTAGAAAAAAGGGAAAATCATCTTTTTTTTCTTCATTTCTGTTTCTGAGAGTTGGAGAAGGAAAGGGAAGAGTTTTGTGGTGGTTGTCAAGGAGGGATTGAGGATCAAACGACGATTATCACCACCAACTAACATTTTTTTGTGGATCAAAGATTGAAGAACAGTGAGACAAACTTCATTTCTTCCATTAATAGGTATGTTCTTAAAAACCCATGTTAATGATTTTTCATAGATTTAGGGTTATGCTTGCTTGCCTCTTTGCCTACCAACATTTTGTTTCTTTGATTTTTTTCCATTTGCTATGATTTTCAAGCCCATGAGCCAATGCAAGGGTTTCTCCATATTTGGACAGCAAGCTTCATTTTTTTTTTCAACTTTCTTATGCACCCTCTTATTGACATTTTTCATTCACATTGCAAAATGCAAATAATGTAGTAATTCTTTTAAATGAGGTGGTTATTGATTATTGTTTTTTGTGTTAGGGGGTTTAATGCCATTTTTTTGTTTTTTTTGTGCCCTAGGTTTGAATTAGTTCACTACAAATGTCAAATATGCCAAAAGCCTTAGACCCATTTTGGGAGTATGGGGTGCTTGTTGATGGGGCAAATCAAACATATATATCATGCAATTTGTGTGGGACCAAGATGTCAGGAGGGGTTACTTGATTGAAATACCATCTCGCTAGACTCCCTGCACATGATGCAGATGCAATGTCTTGTATGGTTTCTAGTGCGGAGGTTATACAAAAAGCTCTTGAAGCAATTGGTGAACAAGACAGAAAGATAGCTGCTAGGGAGAGGCCATTAGTCTTAGATAGATAGTTGCTAGTTTTATTTGTTTTGCTACATAAAAGTTTATATATGTGATGTTATTTTGTTTGAGTTCTTGATTGGACAATTATCAGGGATCAGCAAGATATGTGATGTTATTTTGTTTAAGTCCTTGATTGGACAATTATCAGGGATCATCAGGATTTGGTATCGCCTTTGAATTTTGATGTATCATTTCTACTTGGCATCATATATATTAGTGTTTTCTTCATATTTATGTGCCAATGTGTTTAATTCATATTGTTATTGCTTTATATGTTTAAAAATCTGAAGAAACCAACAACAAAAAAAACAAACAAACAAACAAACAAAACAAAACATATTATGCATTTTTTATGCTTGCCGATATTTGTCGATATTGCCAATAAGATGTTTTCTGGACCCTCGCCGATATTTTGTTGATTCCGATATTATCAACAATGAAGAAGGCATCAAAAGAGAGTGGACAGCTCCTTACAATCCGGAGCAAAATGGTGTAGCAGAAAGGAAGAATAGGACTATTGTAGAAGCAGCTAGGGCCATGATGTATGATCAGGATATGCCAAAATTCTTGTGGGCAGAAGCATGCAACACAGCAATCTATGTTCAAAACAGGACTCCTCATCGGGCATTGGGCAAGATTAATCCAGAGAAAGTTTTCATAGGGAAGACACCTGAAGTCAGTCATTTCAGGATATTTAGGAGTTTATCATATTGTCGCGTACCCAAGGAAAAGAGGAAAAAGTTGGATCAAACTGCGAAAAAGGGATATCTAGTGGGGAAAGCTAAGGCATACAGAATCTATCTTCCAGGGAGCAAGAAGGTATTGGTTTGACGAGATGTGAAGTTCATGGAGGAAAGGGCTTTCAGAAAATCTTGTGAGATGCCTTCCAAGGAGTAGTCAAAAGAAGAGTCATTGGTTAAACCTCTTCATCCAACGGAAGTAAAGAATTCTTCCTCGGGTCAGGTAGATTCATAGGATGAGGAGGAGCTAACAAAAGCACTTGCTGGCAGAGGGAGAACTAGCAGGGAACTTCGTCAGATTCTGCGAGATACAAAGGACTTCATTGGTGCGCCAAGAAACAATAAGAGGGAGCAAAAACAGCCAGATAGATATCAAGCATTAGTAGCTCAGGATGGGGAGCCTGCCAATTTCCAAGAGGCAGCTCAACATCAGGTTTGGCTGGATGCGATGGTAAAGGAGTACAACTCCATTATGGTGAACGATGTCTGGGAGGTTCAGTGGTAGGTTCGAGATGGATCTACAAGATCAAATACGCTGCAAACGGCAATATTGAGAAATATAAGGCTAGGTTTGTGGCTAAGGGGTATGCTTAGAAGGAAGGAATTGACTACGAGGAGACTTTCGCCTCAGCAGCCAGGTATACATCTATTAGAATCGTGATATCTCTTGCAGCTCAGATGGGGTGGGAGATTCATCAGATGGATGTCAAAACGGCTTTTCTGAACGGGGTAATAGAAGAAGAGGTATACATTGAACAACCAGAGGGCTTTGAGACACATGACAAGAAGTTTCATGTATGCAGGTTGAAGAGAGCCTTGTATGGGCTGAAACAGGCACCTAGAGCATGGTATGGTAGAACCAATGGCTACTTGCAGAAGATGGGATTTGTCAAGAGTGACGCAGATCCAAATCTCTACTATCTGCTTGTAGAGAATGAGCCGTTGATCTTAGTATTGTATGTAGATGATCTCTTTCTGACAGGGTCATCTAGGCTCATTAGGGACTGCAAGAAGAATCTAGCCACAAAATTCAATATGAAGGATTTGGGACGAATGCATTATTTCCTTGGGTTGGAAGTTTGGCAGCAAGAAGGAGAGATCTTCCTTGGGCATGAGAGGTATACTACAGCAATCCTGAAAAGATTCAAGATGGAAGACTGTAGACCCATGGCTACTCCAATGATCACCAATTGGAAGAAGATTGATGCATCAAAAGACAAGGATGTCGATCCCACCTTATACAGACAGCTCATAGGGTCCCTGATGTATCTGGTCAATACCAAGCCAAACATTTGCTACGTTGTCAACACCCTCAGTCAGTTCATTGTGGAACCGAAGAGGGCGCACTGGGCAGCAGCCAAACATGTTCTCAAGTATTTACAAGGAATAGTCGATTGTGGACTGTTGTACACCAGGAGTAAGGATATCAGATTGAGTGGATTTACTGATGCAGATTGGGCAGGAAGTTCAATGGATCATAAAAGTACCTTTGGGTACTGTTTCAACATTGGATCAGGAATGACTTCCTGGTGCAATAGGAAACAGAAGTCACTGGCTCTGATTCCATCTGAGGCAGAATATATGGCGGCGAGCACAGCTTTGTGTGAGGCCATATGGCTTAGAAAACTGCCTATGAACCTATTCAGAAGGAAAATGGAGGTGACCAAGATCATGTGGGATAATCAAAATTGCATCAAGCACTCTGAGAATCCAATGTTTCATGATCGGTCAAAATATATTGATATCCAGCGTCATTTTGTCAGAGCCTGTGTCCAACGAGGAGCTGTACAGTTGAGCTACACTCCTACAGGAGAAAAGGTGGCAAACATCCTCACCAAGGCCCTTGGAAGGACAAAGTTTGATTATTTCAGGGAAATGATGCGGATGATAACGAATCTGTTTCAGTAGCAGAAATGGGGGTGATAGCAGCACGGATGCAGAGGGAGTTGCAGTGCAAAAGCAATGTTGGGAGAAAGGACCAGCAACAGCACGGATGCAGAGGGAGCTGTCGTACAGATACAGCAGTGGCAAAGCCATGCGCAACAGTACATGATGCAGCGATGGAGAGGATGTTGGGTAGGGAGGCTTAGCATCAGCATAGGGACCGATGCTGGATGATCAGGGTGATACTCAGTGAGGAGTATTACTAGAGGACAGTCCTCGCTAAGAGGGAGTGTTGATTTGTGGTAGCATCGGATATGCTCTAGCCACGAAAATTGGTTGAGAGGCTAAAGCACATGAGATATCCAAGACCTAGAAATGGTTTGGGCAGATTCTAATCGATTTGGGAGATATTAAAATAATTAATATTTTTAATGGAATTCTTAAGTCTAAACTTAAGAAAAATAAAATATTAATGGGTATTAATATAAAACTGGGTTAGAATGGTCCAAAAGTCATGGATCAATCCAAATCTAATCTTAGTCGTTGATTAGAGATTTAATCTCGGTCATTGATGGACCAACGAGAAAAGTATAAGAAGAAGCTTGAGGGTCAGTTGGAAGAGATACTGAGGGAGACCAGTCAGTTCGATTTTTAGAGCGGGGTTAGCTGAGAAATTCGAACTGGTGGTCCAGAGAGCAGCAGGAGGCAGCAAGTACAGAATAGAGAGTCGAGATCAGCACCAGAAGACCAGCGCAGAGGCAGGAGAGGTAGACGCAGAGCCTCTCAGGCAGACCCAGAGGTAGTAGTAGACTGCACAGTCACTAGAGGACCTGCATGGGTGACGCAGAGAGGCCCAGGGCTAACGCAGACAAGCAGGGGTTGACGCAGAGTGTCTAGGAGCTACGTAGAGGTCAGTCGAGCTGACGCTGGGACTAGAAGAAATGCTGGAGAATTTTTCTCTCTGTTGGGTAAGCCAGTTGGGCACCCTGTAGTACTGAAGAATTGCTGAATAATAAAATCCTCCCTTGCTGCACCGGTTTTCCCACATTGGGTTTTTCGGGGACTGTTGTCCAAAATATCTGTGTCGATGTGTTGATTCTTGTGTATGTGTTTGTTTCTGTATTATGGTGTGATATCTGCAACAAAATTTATTTTAATGTTTATTGAAGGAATTTCATAAATAACTTATTGGAAAATAAATAGGCAAAGTAAATCAGATGTTGCAGTGATAGAACTTTCACACTTCCGAGCAAAATGTAATTGTAAAAAGAATTATTTTTGAGTCTAGAAAGTCTTGGAAATTCCTAAAGTACAAGTTGGCCCTGGCAACATCAAGTCATCCTAAAGGAGGGAATTTGACCCCTTGGAAAGGCTATATAAAGGAGCAATTTGACCTCATTTGGCACTCACTTACTCACAACTTCGATATCTCAAGAAGAAGTTCAATTTGTAGCTAAAGGAAGCAAAAAAGGAGAGTGAAGGTCTAGAAGACACTGGGAGGACGAAATATCACATTTTGGGGCTTTATCTATCTCACACATGTGAAATTCTAGGGTTTCTAGGCTGCAAAAAGAGGTCGAAGTTGCAAATCCGAGTTGCACCAGGATGAAGTACAACATCTTGTAGTTGGAAGGAAGAATATTATGTTTGGACCTCGTTGACCTTAGGAGAAGCAGTCTTGCTCTAGGAAGGTCTCAAGAGGAGGTTGGATAAGGGTTTCCTTAGAAGCTACAACGCTAAAATTGTAGGGTCGAAGTTGCAGTATTGAAGCTGGCAAGTCGAAGTTGCAGTTTGTAGCTAGTTGGTGCAGAATCACAGGACTTGAGGAAGGGCTGACTTGGTACTAAGAGAAGGACTTGGTCTAGAATTTGGGTCTTTGTATCTCATTTGAAGCGGATTCTAAGAAAAGAAGAGTTCTTTGGGCTTTCCTTTTGGAGAGGTTTTGCCCTAGCTGAGAGCCTAACATTTGTGTCATCTATTGTTGCTTTTTCTATTCCTAATATTTGTTTGATGAAAATATCTAAGTAAAGAACATAAGAAGTCTAATAAATTCACAGAAAAAATATTAAGGTTAAGAAAAACTGAATTAATAGCTGCCACTTTACATTTTCCAACACGATCTGGGACTGATGCATTACTTTTTGGGGTTGGAGGTTTGGCAAGAGGATGGGCATATCTTTATGGGCCAAAGCAAGTATGTAGGTGACATACTGAGGAGATTTTGTATGGAGGAGAGCAAGCTTATGGCTATGCCTATGATCAACAACTAGAAGAAGTTGCATGCTTCAAATTCCTAGTTGGTGAACCCCACTATGTATCGGCAGTTGATTGGTTCATTGATGTATATGGTCAACACTAGGCTAGATATTTGTTTTGCAGTTAACACACTGAGTTAGTTTATGATGGACCCGGGAGGGTGCACTGGGTGGTTGAAAAACATGTATTACGTACGTATAGGGTACAATGGACTAAGGTCTAGACCATATTCGAGGAGATGGAGTCAAGTTGACAGGTTGTACAGACTTAGATTGGGCAGGTAGTGCTAGTGACCGAAATAGTAAGTCCAGGTGGTTTTTCATGCTAAGCATATTGCAGTTAGTCAAGCCATTTGCTAGGCAATTTGACTTTGCAAGATGATGTGTGGTTTATTTGGTCAGAGGCTGAGACCAACTACAATATACTGTGATAATCATAGTTGCATTAAACTCACGGAGAATCCAGTGTTTGATGACTGGTCAAAGCACATAGAGATGAAGTACCACTTCATCAGGGATTGGATTGGGTTCAGAGAGGAGCAATGAAGCTTAAGTATATATCCACTAAGGAGCAGGTTCCAAACATTCTCACCAAGTCATTCCCAAGGGGCAAGCATGTGTATTTCATAGATAAGATGGGAGTGGTGAGAAACACCTTCCTCGGTAAGAGGAGTGTTGAGAAGAGGTACCAAGGAGGTGTTTCCTAGTGCTTTAGCCTTTTTTCCTAGGAAAACACATTGAAACACCTTTTTAGCAAGTGATTTTAAGGTTATTAAAGTTCTTTAGTACTATGTACTTTAAAGTTTATAAAGTGACTTTATGAGAAAAAAGATACAACCTACAACTTAAAGTTATAAAGTGACTAGGGAGCTCATTAATGAGGGGAGACACATGAAAAAGGGGGTCAAGTGAAAATTAGATCTCCATCATTGATCTATGAGAGCTGAGAGCTAATCTCAGCCATAGATCAAAAGGATTAGGGTTCTCTCATATTAATGAGGGTAAAAAGGAAAAATAAAGGGCATAAGAGCTCATTCATTCTACATGTGCATTTGTGGAGGAGAAGAGAAGAGCAAGGAGGAGAGTTTGAGACTGAGATAGCACTTTTGCAGCAGAAGAAGCACCTACAGCAGCTCCAATGCAGGCCGAGTTCAAGCTGGGAGAGGCTTGAATTCCTAGAATTTACAGGCACAAGATTACAGCAATGTTTTCGAGGCAGGAAGAAAAGGCTTCCTGCATGATTTTCGAGGCAGATATTCAACCTGTCAGAGGCTCGCATTTCCACATCTGTCAGGGTGTCTTCCAGCAGAATTTTCAAGGATGTTTGGTCAGACAGACAGCACAAAATTCAATGCAATTAATGCTGGTCTGACAGCACTGAAATCGAGTCTGATTCAGTGCTTTTATTGAGGGTTGTCTCACGAATCTCCAGGAAGAAAGAGTCAGACCTGTGGCTCGAATTTCAAGGCATTTAATGCTGTACTGTGTCCTGAAAATTTAGGCAGTGGAGTACAGACTGGCCCAGAACTTAAGGAAGAAAAGGACTGACTGAGGCAAACATTCCAAGGCTGAGTTTGCCAGACTGTGGCACATTTTCCAAGGGAGATAAGTACCCTGTATTTTAATGCTGTAATAATTTTCCTAAGAAGAGCAAAAATAAAAATTTCCATATAACTGGGTTTCCCCTTGTAGTTTTTTCTAGGGTCTATGTTTGACCAAAAACAAGTGTCTCAAATTGTGTAAATGCTCGTCTCTATTTTCTATCAGCTGAAAAGAAGTGTAGTGATAGTCCTGTAATGTTCTTTTAAATTTGCATTAAAGTTTACGTATATCAGTATGTGTGGGTCTGTGGACATTAAACCATACGCAAAGAAATTGAAACAAGGGAAGGCTACAGGAAACACAAAAAATCTACAAAAGGCAAATCAGCTTCAAGCAGAAGGTACTGAATACATTGAACTACTGTTGACTGAAGTCAAGTACTTTGACACATGGCAAAAAGATGGGACAGTTAAGAGGAAGCTTCCCAATGCTTTGGGCACACTAGTTGAAAATGTACGGTCCCAGCAACTGTCCTGATACATTGAGGAGGAATCTCCAACTCTCGAGCAGAAAGATCCCCATAAGGCAGCCGACATCACACAGTATTCTGTCTGGCAATTCAGCTCACGTCAACCCAGTACTGTCAACTTAGTATTCTGATATGTTTTTGTAGTGAAGATATATTTGTATATTCTGTATTGAAGTATGGGTGCATGTTTAGGCAGTCTATATATGAGGAATGTATCCTTTTATATTTTTTTAAGTCCAAATCACAGGCATAAGGCACCCTACCTATAGTATGTACTGGTTTCCTGGATAAATATAAATGAAATTTTTTTAACAAAAAATGTAACTTACTATTCCCCTTTCTATATTGGTCTTATTGGTTCAATTCATCCCATTTTTCTGTCATATAAAATGTTATTGCTATGAATGCGACCGCTAAATGTAATTTACTATTTAGTATTATCCTTTCCATATGTCATATTGTTTCAGTCCATCCTGTTTTTCTATCACACAAAAAGTTGTAACTATGAGTGCAACTGCTATTGCATTAGAGTGACATTGTTTTCAACCGTAAAAAACGATCACCTTCTACAAGCAGATGAACTAGATGACTCGGGACAAGTTCAGAGAAGTTGTTGTGTTGAATTAGATCTCAGCATGAAAACTAATTGACAAAAATGTATTTCAGTTACTAATATTCAGTTTAACATAAACATAGCCAGCTCTGAAAACTTATCATTTGCAGATAAAAATTAATTAAATAAGACTTGCATGACTGCACATACCTTGTGCCCAAATTTGAGCAGGCACTGTGAAAGATAATAAATGTGATTTTCAACTCCTCCAAAATTGGGGTAAAAGAAATCAGATACCATCAGAATTCTGTGTTGCTGAAACTGGTCGCTGCTCCTGGGTTCCACCATGATTTCTTTCTGCCATATTTAACTCTAATTTGTCAGGAGCTGTGGTGAACCGTGAACTAGAGTCCATTAGAAGCTTGAAACAATTCTGGGACATTTGAATTCAGTCGGCTTTCAAAAAATGTAGCTGATAACAAGTATTATGTCCGAAAACATGTAAAGATGTCATATTTGTTATAATGCTCGAAGGCTAATAGGATAGAGAGTTTAAAAACTTTTAATTTCCTCGCTACAGTTTCGTTTTTGGCTGTAGTCCAAGTGTCACAGATTGTAAGGGTCCAAAATGTGACAAACTATCGGGTAGTCTGCGTTGGATTTAGAAAAAAACATTAAAAACAGTTTTCCAGAATACGAATTAAATTTTTCAAACAAAATATGCATCAAAATTCCTTTGTTTTATAATATGCCACACACTTCTAAAAATCAGAAGTTAGAACAGAATATTTGTCAATTCAAAGAGCTTCTATTTTCCAGTTTAGGGTTAATTGAAATTTTAGGATTGGCGTAAGTTTTTCCGGCCTGCTTGAAATTGTTTTGGGGATACAATAATTCCAGGTCTTCCTCCTCACACGGGATTGATCCGTAAAGATTTGAAGAGGCCAAAAATCTATCATCTATGTCAAATTATTTTTTCAATCACATTAACAAACAACTAAAATAAAACCACAAATCGCAATTTTTGCTGGTATAACATCAAAAGGGAAGTTGATATTGTGGTCAAGTCACCCAGTTCCACCACTTTCCAACAAGAAGTTCGAAATTGGTCGGATTTGAAGGAATGACGAACAAATTCTTTCGAATTCGTTTCTTGAATTATGTCGAATAGAAAGAATCTCATTTCCATTAATACTGCACTTAAATTCATATGTAAATTCATTGTTTTTAGAAGAATTTGTTGAAATTTGTTTATTTCTAAATTAAAGGAATGCAGTGTCCACATATTCAGATCTACGGTTTACCTCGTAGGTTGCTTGCAATAGTTAAAACTCGTTCTTTGAACTAGTTTCCATTGAAATGTTCATAGGGTGCAGCTCAGGGGGTTCGGAAAGCATGCATAGTGGAATCGAACAGTGACAAAATCCCTTCGCCGGAACTGTAGGGCTATCGGAAAGCATGCACAGAGAATTTGAATAAACGGAATCCGTTTGTAATCGTTAGCTAGCCTGCTTGAAATGCCCATTCGCAGAGGGGCTAATACCTCCTGCACCAGATATAATATATTTAATGTATAAAATATCGGAAGACCAATATCATAGAAAGGTGTTGTCATTTGTATTGAAATGTACAACCATCGTAGAGCACCAGATATAATATATTTAATGTATAAAATATAGGAAGACCAATATCATAGAAAGGTGTTGTCATTTGTATTGAAATGTAAAACCATAGTAGATCTATAGCATAGAGGGATTAAATTTCTTTCCATTTAAATATTTTTAAATCCATATTAATCAATCATAGAGGGAATGTGAATATTTTTAAATTTTTAAGATGTAAAATACGATGTGTTATTTTTAATTGTTGAAATTGTATTTTTAAATGCTAAATAAAATATATACGAGATCAAATTAAAATTTTACCCATAAAATTTAA